>PVIJ01014351.1:0-41031 GCA_004024925.1 Scalopus aquaticus | reverse complement strand
GTGTGGGCCTAGAATGCCACAGAAGTCTATATACAGCTAGTAGCAGAAACCAGGTTTTGCTCCTTGGTTCACATGATTGAGGGATAAGTGGAAGTGTGACAAGTCTAGTCGTGCTAGGTTAACCAAATGCTCATGCAACTTACATGTGTTCTTAGGACCTACTTGGGCCCATCTCATAAGACTTCCATTTGATAGGCCAGTGGGCATGCCTGCTGATGAGTGGGTATGTCAACTAATGCTTGGCTACTATGGGCAGTCTTCATTTCCTATCAGGGACCAAATAGCAAGTCAAGCTCTACTAGTCAAGAACAGTTACTTGCAGAGGCAGCCTGGCCTTTCCCTAAAACCCCAGGATTCTCCAATGATACTCCTATTAGTATTTGCCAAAATGCCATATGGCCTCCCAATTCACTATGGGCTCTTGAACATCAATGTCCTCCTGGATCATGGTAGCCAAGGGGTGGAGCTGCTCTCTGCATCCTGTTGCG
Organism: Scalopus aquaticus; assembly: GCA_004024925.1. Taxonomy (NCBI): domain Eukaryota; kingdom Metazoa; phylum Chordata; class Mammalia; order Eulipotyphla; family Talpidae; genus Scalopus; species Scalopus aquaticus. Next base: position 40,543 of record PVIJ01014351.1, on the reverse strand, counting down.
GAGGGAGTCTCTTCTTGCTCTGGGTGCCATTTGAGGCCATCAGCCTTTCAGGCTGGAGCAAGTGTCTTCACACATGGTCTTAAAAAAATAAAAGCACATGGTCTGCAAAAATCAAGGCACTGAGTGTTGTGTTTCTTACCAAGCAGCAGCAATAAGCAAGACCCAAGACCCAGCAACAGTTTGTCCACTACAGAGTGGCTTTAGGTGGCAAACTGCTCCCTTTGAACAGCTTGAAAGGTCTGTTAAGTCAAGACTGAGTTGGAGTATCTCCTGTCTTAAGAATATTTCCTTCTCAGTGACTCTTGCTTTCACATGCTGTGAGACTCAGCCCTACCAGCCGACAAATGGTCACTGCCTTTGACCCCAACTGGGCCAGCACACCAGTCTATTCGCTTAAGGTCCACTTACTCAGAGCCAGCCCAGCTTGCTATTTTTCTTAGTCAGGGATTTCTGTCATAGACACCAGAAACAGATTCTGGCCAAATTACACAGAAAAAGAAAGCCATGATAAAGACCAGGGGTAGCTGACAGAATCCCCACGAGGGCTGGGGCCTGGAGCTCTGAGACCACACAGCAGAACTTCCTAGTGAGGACACGCAGTCCCCACCATTGAGTACGAGACCCTGAAGTTGACACCACTGAGGGGACACAGATATGGCCATTTCCCGTGATGTCCATAGCTTGTAGCATCTCTCAGTCGGCAGAGAGAGGTTAGCCTCCACAGTTCTGGAAGCTTTGCCCTCATCGGCTATCCCAAATCCAGAGAGATCATATCTCATCAACAGGGCCTGGGTTACATGTCTGCATGCTCCCTGCAAGAAAGTTTGGGAAAGGATGATTCAAATTTGTTTCTAAAGCAGCAAGTGAGTGCTGCTTCCCACTAAGACTTAAAGGGTAAAGAATTCCCCGAGCACAGCAGAAGGATTCACACCAGCAGCAAATGCAGCTAGGTTCCTCTACATAAGCCTAACTTCCCTAAGTTTTATTCCTTACCTGTTCATACAGGTAAGAGCCCCTCCTGGTCTCTCCTGCCACGTCAATGGCACGACCACTGTCCGGGGCTCAGCAGATGCCCCCTGACTGGTTTGCTGCCCTTTGGAATGCCGTCACTGAGACGTGAGGGCTTGTCCCGATGCCAAACCATGACCTCCACAGAAGGTCAGCTTCCCTGCAAAGGGCCGGAGCTACAGGCCACCATCAGGGGCCAGGGCAGTGCCTGGGTCTGAGCAGAAGAAGAGAGAAAAGGAAGAAAAACTTGATCTTGTTAGGATAACACCCAAGATCCAAACGACTATGCTCAGCCCCCTTCACCCTGTACTTTGCGCTGTGGCTTTCAGGCCCACCTGCAGTCTTCTTGCCACGGGCGTCACGCTAGTCCAGCAGCAGGGGCATGAGATATGTTGTCTGTTACTGCCGGGTCCTTTCTCCCCCACCCACAGATAATGGGCATAAATTCCCTTCATCTGCGAGCTATGAGCTACAAGGATGGGAAGTGCTGCTACCTCCAGACCAGGTGCTGCTCTACTTCCTGCTCTGAGCCTCTGCAGAGGCACATTTGCTTTTGTCCTTCACATTGGCTTTAGGCCAAGTCTTCCTTCTACTGTTCCCAAGAGTTCTGGAACCCACAGAGGTGAAAGCCTCAGTCCTGGGGACCCAGGCCAAGTCTCCCACCACGGTGGGTTCTCCTACCTCAGCACAAGGCTCCAGTGCCTAGTGACACGACTGGGTGCTGCAGAAGTGGGAGCTCCAGCTACTGACCCAGCCCCCCTGAAGGGACTGCGGGGACCTCATATATGAAGAGAGGAGGGTCAGGCCTCACCCTCAGGTACATGCAGAAATCTAAACCCCACAGTGGATCTGGGGGAGTTTTTACCTGAAGAGCAGTTCATGGGCTATAAAAAGGACACCAGGAAAGTTTTGGTCCAGAGGGGAGGAGTAATTTCTGATGGGCACAGATCCGAGGCCTCAAGGCTGAAGTCTTATTCTGACATCTGGTTCATGGTCTGCAGGAGGCAACTGCCAATTCTTGGAATAGTGGCCGAGCAGGCAGTGTCGTATAAGCCACATTAGGACTGCAGTTCCCATGAGCAGAGGTGGCCTGGCCTTCTCAGCCCGTCCATCTAGGACAAAATGGTCTCAGCCATTGTGTGGGTAGGCCCAGTCAGACAGGACAGTGTCACTTGGACTCTACTTAGTCCTCTGCTTGTCCCAGCTGCTACCAGAAGGAAGAGATCAAGGGAGAGATCTCCAGTTCTTGCCTATTGCTTTCTAGATCGACATCCCCAGGAAACAAGCATCACAGGCCTGGCTAGCATGGGGAGACAAGGTGTCTGCAGACTTCTGATCCTAGTCCTAGTGCTAGGGCTAAGGTCAGGAACGCTGTCATTGAGTTGTCCACTCCGTTCAGTGTCTCAGGTGATGACCGTCAGCTGCAGGGCCACTGGTGGAGGTGGCAGAGCATTTAGACTGCACAGGCATCAGGGGCCTCCATCCAAGCCCAGGGATCTCCAGCTTCTACCCAGCTCAGTCCCCAGTACAAGTTCCAGTTCAAACAGGGACATAGACTGCTGCCATGAAATGTCTTCCACAAAGCTTCTGGAGAATTCTTTTGGTGGCTTCTCATAGCTGCCAGTGCCTCAGGCCACATTCAGCCCACTCAGTGATCCTTGCTTAACTGAGGCACATGTGTAAGTTGGAAGGTAGATGAGCCCAAGATGGCACATCCTGGTCCTCAGCCTCAGGTCTAGCTGTTGTAGAAGGAGGCTCCTGTTTCCTGCCCCACCCCCCGCAACACATATCCCAACTCTCCCCCACCCGCCCACTCCCTCCTCCCTCCACTAGGCTTCTGAAAGTCTCAAGTTGGGGAACAGAGAAGGTGGCCCAGTGTCTGAGGGCTTGCCCTGGTGACTGCAGGGCCATCTTAGCTTGGGCTGAGGTCAGGGGTGAGTGGAGGCTTGGCGAGGCTTTGTTTTGAGTTGCCTTCTGCGGAAGGCACAGGACAAGTTCTAGACTCACTGCCAAGAGTTCACCGGCCACAGAACAGTCTCTGCTTTGGAATTGCACTGATGTCCCTGTAGGGAAGTAGAGAGGCCATAGCACCCCAGAGAGGGGCCCCAAGTCTTCTCCCTACAGCACAGGCTATTGCCCTGGGCACTGTTTCTACCTCCCACTTTACTACATTTCACAACTTAGAAGCATGACTGCGACACCAGGACTTCAACAAATCTCAGGGCAGGGACCCATGAGACATGCCCAGATGCACACAATGGTCCCACCGCCTGCTGGCTCAAGCCCTCCTGCTCCCTGCCTTCCAAGGCTAGTTGCACACCAGCACCCAAGCTTCATGCTGCAGTGAGGATCACTGCAATGGGATGTGGATCCCAAGCTCTTCTCCATGGCAGGCCAGGCCTCAGATCCCTATAGAGACCTTAGAACTTCTTAATACCAACCATTCGGTACCCTTACTGGTTTTCCCCCATCTCTAACATCTGCCCTTTGTGAACAAATTTCACCATCCTCAGAAATGCTGCCTGGGCCCAGTCAGTCAGATCCTATGAGATATCATTCCTTCCTTCTACTTCTCCCCACACTCAGCTGACACCCTTGGTTGTTTTGACCTTAGCCCTAGCACTAGGGCTAGGATCAGAAGTCTGCAGACACCTTGTCTCCCCATGCTAGCCAGGCCTGTGATGCTTGTTTCCTGGGGATGTCGATCTAGAAAGCAATAGGCAAGTCAGCTCCTACCTGCAAGCCTGACTGGGACACCAGGACTTCAACAAATCTCAGGGTAGGCACCTGAAGCATGCGCTCAATACTCCCCGTCTTCACAGCCTGTACTTTATTATACACTCAAGATCCTTTCAAGATATGGATAGGGCAGAAAGGATATAAGATTTAAAGGGGCCACCAATCTGTTCTGTCCTGTTTCCCTCCCCACCCCCACAAATCACCAGTGCCTAATAAACTAGAGATACTATTAGAACCCTGGTTGATAACAGCTACCAGCCCAGTCCAGCACCCTCTGCATCTGGCCTCAGTCTTAAGCCAGCAGGGGCCAGGAGGCCCCGCTACTGGAACCCCAGCACAACCCAACCCAGCGTCACTAGAAAGAGCCATGTACCATGCAAGATTGCCAAGTACTTCCAACAAGGCTATCACTTCTTCCCCTTGCAAACTTAGGGAACCTATCTCACACCCTGACAAAAGATAAGACTGCCCAGATGTGCAACTGGCACATTTGACTGACACCCATGAAAAATCCCTAGTTCTCAAGGAAGAGTCCTGTGGTCTAGGTCATCACAGGTCAAGTCTGGCAATAAAACCAGAGGGGTGGGCTACCAACAAGGGGGTAGCAGCCAGGCAAAGAAAGATTAGTGGCCACAGGTAGGACCATCTGAAGCCTGGACAACAGGGCACAGATAAAAATGCCAGACAAATCCAAGGACCTTAGAGATCCTAAGGGAAAAGAGTGAAAGGAAAATGAAGGAATCCTGGAGAGCACACCCAGGGCAGGCCCTGGGATAGAAAGAAGGTGAAGCCTAAGAAGGCAGCCAAGGCCTAATCTCAGGACAGGGCTCGGCCCAAAGTAGGTGGGGCCACCAGGATTCCAGAGACCATCCTGGCAACCTGAGAGCAAATTCAAGGAGAAGCAATTATGGCAGGGAACCGAGGGGAACCAGCAAGACTGAGTGGATGATCAGAAGCTAAGCCTCATGTCCTTCCTGTGGGGGACACTGCCACACACCATATGCAGTTGGGGAGAACAGAAGGCACTATGACCCTGTGAGAACCCAAATATTAGTGCTTTAAGTCAGAACCGTCACTGGGAGCACCCAGTCCTGAACAGCATCCCCCAGTCCTAAGGAAACTGCAGGGCGCCAGCAGCCCCACCTCCTATGTGATTTCTCCACTAGGAGAAACTCTCCCCTGGGAAGAGATGCAATCTCAGGCACCGACTCGGACAGCTGCCAGGTGAAGTCCCCATACCAGGTTTAGGCTTCACCTGCACACGTCCCTGAAAGCCTGGGGCTGTCGCATGCCACCCCCGGCGCTGTGCTCACAGAGGCAGGAACTGGGCTCTCCACAGCACATGGCAGAGCCTGTGTCCAATAGCCACACAGAGGACCACCAGAAAGTCTTCATCAGGTCACAAAGATAAGCAGGACACAAGAGACATGTGCTTTGTTAATGAAAAGTCTGTGGGATAGTGTAAGATTTCCAAAGTGACTTTGATTGTTCGGTCTGAGTCAGGCAGGACAGAACAGCTCCTAGAAATAATTACTGCTGGATAGCAGTGACCCAGGTCACGGATTATTTCTGCTCTCTGTCTAATGAAGACCAGATGTTTAACTGCTGTGATCTAGAAACTCCCTAGACAAGGGGAAACCCCTGAGGTCCCATCTTCTGACTGAAATGACCAAACAGTGACAACACTAAGTTCTTTGGTCTCCTCAGGATTTCCACCAACTCCAAGTTTAGATGGTCTCTCTCTCTCTCTCTCTCTCTCTCTCTCTCTCTCTCTCTCTCTCTCTCTCTCTCTCTCTCTCTCACACACACACACACACAAACACACACACACACACACCTGCATAACAAATATCCCAGGGTCTTCCTATGCAGATGTGTGGAGCTACTCCCGACCATGAGTTCTTAGGAAAGAACATCTGGGAAGAAAGGGAGAGATGCTTCCCTGCCCCACATGAACAGAATCAAAATCAAAGGTTGGGGGGGAGACCAAACTGGACAAACTTGGCCCTCAGATGCCTCATATTCTGGGTTGTGAGCAAACTCAGAGGTAGAAGAAGCAAAAACAGAGCTTTGAAGACTGGAACCTAGCTTGGATCAGCACAGACAGGAGGCAAGGCCAGTCTCAGCTCCTGCTGTAGTGTGGAGACATGCATAAGCTGGCAAAGTATCCCAATATCAGGGGCCACAGCCACCACTGTCCATATCTCTATGGATGGCAGGAACAGAGGACCCAGGTAGAAGAGGAGGTGAGCAGGTTTGAGAGGCCCTGAATGCCTGTGTCCATACCACCCTGAACACGCCCGATCTCATCTGAGAGGCCCTGAAGACAAGGCTCCTCACCCAGCACTGAGTAGACCAGGAGCTGGGATGCTCACAGCGGGGCTCCCCACATGCTATTGCCTGCTTCGGTGAACTCTAAGGGAGAGGGAGAGGGAGAGGGAGAGGGAGAGGGAGAAAATCACTGGTCAAGTCCTGAGGACCACAGCAGGATGAGGCCCCGCTTTCCAGTTTCCCCCACACCTTGGCTCTTAGAGGCCACCACCCACCTGGGAGGTCACCTTGGAGGGGGCATCTAAGTTGACTTCCGGGTACTCTGGAATGCATGCTTTGGGCCATATGTCATTCTGGACAGCCACTGTGTCAGAGCTTAGGGGGCTTCTACAGAGCAAGATCAGCAGCCAGCTGTTACCTAGTCCACTCAGCATTAACACGGGGACAGGAATTGAACAACAGAAACAGAACTGAAGGCTGATGCAAACCCTTCACTCAGGAGCCTTTCCCTAGCAAATACCTTCTCTGCCTTCAGCCTTCTTGCCCCTGGGCGCTTCCCACCCATAATTATACAGCAAAGTCTAGTCTCAACAATTCAAGAATCCTTCACCTCTGTGCCTTGCAACCTTTATCAGCTGATACTTTTCCACAGCTTAGCAACTCCTCTTGGTTTCATTAATATGTGGAACACAGAGAACCCAGACAAATGGTCAGATAAAGAAAAGCTCAAAAACTAACCCATGAAAACTGACTATAGAACTGAAGCACCCAGAGGGGGACGGAGACAGAAGGGAGGACAAAAGAGGAAGGAAGCACAAGGGTGGGGGCTATGGGTGAGTCACTGGTGGGAGCAGTACAGTGGCAATCCTTGATTGGGGCATCCTAATGTCACCTCAGTTTAAAAATTTGATATTTTTAAACTAAATAAAGATGTATTTCTTTTCTCTCCAAGCCACTCTATCTGCCTTAACCTGATACAGCCCACCCTAATCTTGATATTCTCCCTGATGTCTCCAGGAGCCTAAAAGGCGCTAATCCTTAAAAGACAGTTCTGTTTTTATCTTTCTCTGCAGCTCAGTCTCCATTTAAACCCTGGGCAGCACAGTCCATTCTGATGAGGACACAGATGCTCTTGTAGCTGACAACAGTGCCAGCGGACTCCCACAGCCCACTGAGCCCGGGCACTAGCCTGGCGGACAGGGCAGTTATACGCATGCTTATTCACTGGCCAGCAGCCTTCCTGGGGGTGCCCCAGGTAGGGTCAGACGGCTCCTAAGGAACAGAGCTGACATGCCCCAGCCCCGCAGCCCTGAGGTCCAGGACTCTGGGATCAAGGCCGCGGGACCTATGGTACTTTGTAGAAGATGCTGCTTCTAGGACAGCAACAGCCTCTGGCAGAAGAGGGCCAGGGAACAGCTGAGAGCGAGGTGGTAGATCCCAGGTAGACTGCACCCCAGCCCTCGCACGCCCTTTGTTCTTAGAGCTCCTCCGCTCTACACTGGTTGCTTCCATCAGTGCCCTGAGATGAAGTCCTTCGAGAGCAGAGACTGAGGGCCTCACCTCCACTGGTCAGGCACCCACAGGAGTCGGGTTCCACAGCAGCTGCCTGGGAGACCCAAGGAGACCACTCCATCTGACAATGTGACAATTGATTATTAACTCTAGGTTGATAGTCAAATAGTCTGCCTGAAGGGTGACCTGGACAGGAGAATCCAAGGCCCTCTTCAGATCATACCTGACCACTCCCATCAGAGGCAGCAGTGGGGAGCAGAACAGGCTAAGTCCCAGGAAGAAGGAGGCCAGCCCCTGGCCAGAATCATTCCAAGCACCTAACCTGCTGCAGGAGTGCCACTGACTCCATCAGGGGAGAAGAGGGTGCACAGTTAGACCACAGCCGAGAGAACAAAGTTCTCAGGATGGTGGGCAAGCCAAGAAACAAGAGGGGAGCTGGTGCTGAGGCACTCAGGTGCCAAGACTGACAATTACACAGGTTCCTACATTTGTCCTATCCTGGCAAGGAGCTGGGCAACATGCTTAAGTGTGGCAGGAGGGGAAGGTGGGCCCCTCCCTTCAGTGCCCAAGGCCATTCCCTCTGGAGTATGAGACCACTGATTTTGATGGGCACCAACACATGAACAAACAGGAGAGAGAATATTCTATGTGGAGGAAGAAAAAAGAATGAATGAATCCTGTCAGGACTAGGGAAAGAACTCACAGGAAGATAAGGATCTAGAAGAATGGACAGGAGAAAAAGATACTGAGTAGACAGGCCTGCTAGCTATGGTCATCGGCCATAACACCGACTCCAGGGATGTCAAGAAATTCCATTTGGAAAATGACAGGCCAGGGAAGCAGGACAATAGTCCCTTCCACAGACATGTCCTCCTCCCACCCCCCATGCATGCAACAGGGCAGAGAAACAAGTATACGAAAGGGTGTACAGACACTCCCCACTGTCTCCTCTAGCTGCACCCCAATACCCCCTCACGGTAAACAGACTCAAAGAAAGAAAAGAAAAAGGCTGTCCCAAAAGGCCACAGGAGAGACACCTCTGGGATAGGGCTCTGCACACAGGTGGGAAGAATGAGACAAGGACCCAGAATCATCTTTGAGCCCCCCCACCAGGTTGCCAGGTGGTAATCCCAGGAACCCCACCACGGCCCCTGGGACCCCAGATGCCTGCCCCCCAGCACTGGTATCTGGTCTACCTGCCTGGTTATCGAATAGCCACGTTCCATCAGTGAGCTCCAGGAATTCTGCCCAAAGAAACCTTTTAGCCAACTTACAGGCAGGCAAGGGAGATGAAGATATCCAAAACAGAACTGATCCCTGTGGCTAATTAGGAGAAATTTATAGTCTTCACCCCCAAGAAGGTCAAGGTGCCAGAACAAACGGGCAGCAGATCTGTTTGAGCTTCTGTGTTTTGCTGAGCAGCCCACAAGTCTATGTAAATGCCACGGAACCAGAGCAACATCTGCTTAAACCCCCATCTGCTGAATGGAGACGAGAAGAGGCAAAAACAGCACATTAAGTGACACTAAGTGTGAATGCTTCTCTATAATCTATTCCTATGGCAGGATAGTCAAATGCTTCCTTTTAAAGTTCTAGTCTCTTCAAAGTCTAGTTTTATAGTACCCAAATTCTGCCAATTTCATTAGCTGAAAATGACATTGTATTAGAAAATTGGAACTTTTTGCTTACTAGTGCAAGAATTCCACAGGAAATTAGTATTCTGTCTTAGGTTTGTACTAAAGTAGACAAAATCTGACTCTTCTCCTGGCGGGGGGTGGGGGGGTGCCTTTAAGAAGTGAGAGATGAGATCACAGAAGAACAAGACCACATGGTATTTTACTAGAAATAGAGGTAGAAGAAATGGAGAGTATGGAAGGGAGGCCCTGTGAGGCCCAGCACAGTTGAGAGCAAAGCAGGGAGAAGTCAGCATCCCAGCCCCCAGGCTGAGGGTAGCTGGGGCAGATACAGGGCGTACACGTCTCACTAGGCCATTCAACTCCCCAGCAACAGCTCTGGAGAGCGACCAGACTGTCACTGAAGCGGTGACGGCTCTGTCACGGCTGAGGCAGGGAGTCGGCAGGGAGAGCATTGTTAATCCACCAGGGACACGTCAGTCCTGGAACGGTCAAGTGCTGCTCCAACAACTCAGTTCTAGGCAGCTTCACAAGGGTTCACTCCTGGCTCAAATCTCACGAGGGTAAGAGCTTTGTGTAACTCTCTTCCCAGTGCAGATCCAGGAATGTTCCAGCTTCCACCCAACCAGAATGCATTGCCTTCAGGGTCACTGCCACACAGGAAAAGCATGAGCAGGCACACCCACCCTCCCTGCCTTGAGCCAGCGGGACCTTGTTTCCACTTACGTCAGTGCGAGTTAGTTATGTGACCGGAGCTGTATGGGGACTGAGAAACAGACAAGGCATTCAGATGGTCATTGAACAGTGACTGACAGCAAGATGCACAAGTTCCTGTCACAGCCACTGCTTGTTACGCTTAGAAGAGAAACAACATTGCTACCACGACGGCTCAAGTTCTTTGAGGAGAGAACAACCCACGGTCCCCAGGGCCAGGAGGGATGCCAAAGGTGGTCTCATACACGTTGAGTTTCAACCATCCCCTCTAGTACTAGAGATGCCAGTAAAGAAAGGCCTTCAGGAACCAGCAAATTTCACAACCACCTTGAATACAGATGGATCAAAAAGCAGATTTCTCCCTTGGGCCCCAAAACGAGTTGCCATCAGGGGAAAGCCTATCAGAGCATCTTGCTGTACAGTGCCTACTTCACCCTCTAGGGCGTCTGCTTCACTGCAATCTCCATGACCAAAATCATTGTGGTTCAAAGCATAATCACTTGACAACGGAGTCAAAAGGACCAGCCTCCATGTCCTTGGATGCACTCAGAGCACCGGCCCGACACGAGCCGCAGCGTGAGTCTATGAGCTCCTTCTCTAGGACCCGGCCTGGCTCAAGTCCCGGCGGCAAGCTCTTCACAGACAGGAAGTCTGCACTCTTGTGCAGCCGCTCTCATCTGGAGGGCAGAAGCTGCTTACCATTCACTGCTACGGCCACTGCCCTGGGGTGCCACAGCACGCCTTTCTTCTGCATTTAGAGGGTGTTCACCAGCATAGTCATCTGAAGCTCCCCATCTACTTCAAAGTGCTGCTCTCCCTAGGATCACCCCCTTGGGAACCTCTCCATGAGACAGAATATAAATGTAAAAAGAGCTGGAGAGCTCTTGAATGCAGAGAACCTATTGGAAATCAACCAGGTCCTCACCACCAGCTTCCTGCTGATGCATAATCAGTCTGCGCAAACTCACTGTTGGTACAGGGGGATAGTCAGGTGAGACAAGTACTGTCCACCCAGGAGGGGTGGCAAAGGTGAATGTGTTATAGGGCCCCTGAAACCTGGTCTTTGTTACCTTACCTTCCTCTTATTGGACTAACAAGGTCTTTGTTTTGAGAACCACAAAATCCTCCCCCAGCCAATACCCTGCTTGCCACTACCCTACCCTGGTGATTACCCCAGAACCCCTGCTGCTCTCAGGTGGGGAGTGTGGCTCAGGGCACATTTGTTGCCCCTCTCCTATTGTGTGAGCCACTTGTATTGTGTGGTCCACATACAAAAAAAAAATTTCCCTGCTTGAATCTTTGACAGGGTTTCTCTCTAAAGTCCTTTTGTCATGTCAATAAAGCCAAACAAAAACTTTAGCAAAAGGGTGGATATCTAGAGTACTGGGGGCGTGGCAACTTCTACAGGTGTATCAAACCATCTACGGAGGATGCTGGGGCCAGTGTTGCCTCTAAGCATAGCACCCCAGATCCAGGCAAGGACTGTCAGTTTGCATGAAGGTAACGGTTAAGTAGAAGTGAGGATACTGGACCTTGTGTCATGTGACAACACTTTGAAAAGAGAGTGTATGGTTGAAAGTTCAGACTACTGCCACCTTAATCTGCAGAAACTGTATCCTTACTGATATATTCTGATATGATGGACCATGGAATACTTACAATAGGTTCAGGTTCAGTGTTTTCAGCATTTAGATACAAACTCTAGGTTCCAGCATATTACAAAGAATAGAGGGACAATCTAGACAACACTAAAAAAATTAAATAAATTAGTAACCAGACCAATCTAGAAGGAAGGGCAGTGAAGAGCAACTTATCAGGTCTCAAAGACCGGACTTTCAAAAGAGACTCTGCTATATTGAAATTGACTAGAACCAGACAAGGCATGGTGCTGACTGAAACAGGTGTGGACTATAAAGGACATTTGGGAAAAATCTGACATGTGAATTAAATGAATTACTGACATGAAAGGAGCTCAATGACAGAAACAGGTTATGAGAGTATACATAGTTTGATCTCATTTCATATGTAGAGAAGATCTGGAAGGATAAAGACGAGCCCATTACAGTGGAGAGCTCTGGTGCAAGAATGACATATTCACTTGTCTACTTTCTATGTTAATATGCTACTTCTATAATAAAATGATTGCAGTTGTTGTAGGTACAGAGGTATGGTGTACCTCATTTGACTAAAGCTAAGAAACTTCGACATTAATTTCTCAAATGATTCTGTGAGATCAGATTCTTGTGGCTATATGAAAATGAACTTAATCTGGCTCTCTGAAGGTAGTGCTAGAGTTGTCCATTAAAAGATATCCCCCACTGCCAAGACATCCCTCAAAGCAGCTCCAGTCAGGCTGGCATGGACGCCAGCCCACTATGATGGGCAAGTATCTGTAGGGCATGTGAAGGAGCTGAAGCCAGCGTTATTTTTTCAAGCCTGAGTACGTTTAGGCATTTTAAAAGGTATAACCCATATCAAGTGCTTTGTGGCAGAAAGATTCTCTCAGTGTTATGGAGTATCAGACTTAGTTTCCAGCTCAAAAAAAGAAAAAGTCATAGGTGCATTTGACTTGAGAAACATGAACGCAAAAAACTAAGAAGTAAACTGAATTCAATGGTATATTAAAATTATACCATGACTAAGTAGGTTTTAGTCTAGGAAAAAGGAAGTCAAATTCAGAAGAATTTGAAGTGTTTTATCACATTAACATAGCAAAAAGAAAAATTGAAAGCTTTTTTTCCCCGGCAGAAGATAGTTTTTTGTTTAGGATTTAATAAACTTAGCAAGTAATGACCCTAATAATAAGGTTTCTAGAATTTAAGAAAAAAAAGGTTGTAATAAATAAGAATACGCCACACTCTTGGAAAATGAGATTTTGGTTTTCTCCAAGTTAGTTCATGAGTTAAACAATCCCCAAATCCTTGCTTCACTTAAAGAACCCAAACTTACTCTGATGTCTATATGGAGAAAAACAACCACAATTAGGCAAGTCACTGCAAAGTCTAGGGACTCCAACTAGCAATGTGTGCTATGGTGAGAGGTAATGTGGTATTTGCACAAAAGCAGATAGAAGAGCAAGGCCTAAGTGTGCATAAGATCTGACAGCAGGGGTACCACAGATCAACGGTAAAGAGCAAGCTTGTCTACAGGGGATGCGAATCTAGCTCACTCTACAAAATAACCAAATGCCATATAACTTTGTTTTTAATCTTATAAAAGCTATGGCTAATGAGATTTGTAAACATTTTTCAGGGAGATTTTTTTATAAGAGAATCTAGATAAAAATACTAATTATGTGACCTGGGGAGAAGAAACCACTTATTAGAATTCTAACTGCATAAACCACAGGCAAAAGCTTCAGCTCCATCAAAGTTAAGTTTCTGTTCAATGGAAGATACTGTGAACAAAGTTGTCAGGCAACATACTGGAATGCGATATAAAACTGATGAGGGACTATTATCTTTGAATAAGGAGTCCCTTAAAATAAGACAGGTGGAACCCCCAAAGAAAAGGCGAAGGCAAGGATACCCAAAATGCTATCCTACGAAAATGTTCAAGCTCAGAAATGCAAAGAGATATGGAGATCCCTTCAAGCTCATTAAGCTGACAAGAGCTAGAAAGCTGGATTTTATACAGTTTGATAGGGTTGTACTGATACGAGAATACTCATTCACCACCATGAGAGTATGTGCTGGGACAGCCATTCTGCTGGACCACCTGGTATCACTTAGTTGAATTAGACAATTCTGTTCCTAGGGGTGAAACCCCAAATGTCCTACAGGTAGATGTGGCACATGTAAAGGTGAACTTTTCTAGTGTTTGTGGAGAGACAGCTGGGTGTCCATTCCTGGAGAGTAGCTAGGAAGGGTTTGGTGTTCACAAGCCATGGGGTGTCACGTAACAGACTAGAGGTACATACAACATGATCGGGTTAGACCCAGAGGGGGAAAATAGTAACTAGTTAATATCTACACATGAGATAGTTTATAATAAAGAAAACATTCAGATACCTCACAAAGGACATTGGTTACTTAGAAGTGATAAGGGAGGGAGAAGAATAGATACAGAGGATGGGACTAAGAGCACACAGTAGTCCCATGTTGCTCTTGTGCCATGAGCTAATGGGCATCATTGGTAACTGTCTCCACTGGAGGTTCTAAAAATATAAAAAGATACCATCTTGATTGAGTGTTTGGACTTCTGAACATCCATGGTATTAACCGGGATGTGAGGTTACATCTATAAATTTGTTTTTCCTCTTTCTTGTACTAAGATTCCCATAGCCCTTGCCTTGCTTTGTAGTCTTGCTTTGTAGTCCAAGTTCTTCTGCCTAAACAATGTTCTCAGTATGGACACCTGAGTGAGCATGCTTCCTGCACACATAACTCTAGTAGCCACAAGCTGCTATTCTCTGGACATATCCCTGTGTTATTCTGACTTTTTTCAGTATCACAGTTGCAAAAAAAAAAAAAAATCTACCCTTAAGCCCTTGGTTTCCTCTTCCTCCTTTATGTCAACTTAACCAGTCTGTTCTCCCCATGGGCCTAAGATTCCAGTACCTGTAGAGTTCAAAGGGAGTGCCCCTGCTTATCTGATGGGAAGTGAGGCATCTACCTTAACCCAAGGTGGACTAGGTTAACGAACAGGAAGTAGGAAGGGGGAATTTGGAAAACAGAGCTATAAAAGCCTGAGATGTGTGCTGTTCCCCAAGGACAGTTTGAAATGAAGACTTTTTAGGGACCTTTTTAGGCTACCTACAGTGGCCAAGAAGAATGTTAAAGATTTTAAGCTTAATAATTCTGTTCTTAAATGGATTTTTGCCTCTAAGAACTAAAGCCCTTAGCACCATTGAGACTATCCAGCTGGATGCCATGCTCTTCTAGTCTGACGTGCTCACCGTGTAGTCAATCACTGTGGCCAAGGGCCCACTCGTGCTGCCATTTGCCATTAAGTTTCAGGTACTTCCCTGACTTCAAGCAGATTTAGCAGACCCCATAGATGCCACCTTGGTCTTTTCATCTTGAACCCTGTTTTTATTTTGACCTCTGTTTTAGGGGTATTCTGAAGCAGAAGTTTCTAGCCCCCTCTGTATTATCCCCCACGTTTGCTCAGGTATGATAAAGCACATCCATTCTGTGTTCCATGCTACCTCAGAATCTATCTTGACCAGCAGCAGAGAGTGCTCATACTTAGGGAAGGTATTCAGAATCAGAAATCCCATAGATTCAGAATTAAGGCCTAGATTAAGAAGGGCTCTTGTATATACCTGTGCCTGGATTCCCACCCATAAGATCAAGAAGCCCTGTTCTTAGCCATGAACTGGGCTTTGTGGTAGCTCAAAACCCAACTAGGGCTTATCTGAACCAACTACGCCTCCTGGCTTTTTTAGCATGAGGCCCCTCTAAGGCCAATGCCAGCTTCTCTCCTAGCAATCTTTATTGGCTTCTCACTTTGTCCCAGAGATAGCATAATCCAGACCACGGTCAGAATCCCACTGTTTGCCTCTGCCTAAATTTCCATATAGTGAGATCTGTCATAAAGAAGTCTAAATCTGACTCACCTACGGGAGGCTTTTCAATACCTCCATATTAAGTGAGGCACATGACCTAGCTGACAGGTTTATTTAAGCACAAATCCTCATGTGCCAACAAAGCTTGAGGCCCTGTCCACTTGCTATAGAAAATCTAAGTCAGATCATGAGCTACCTGGACTGTACTGATAGTCACAGATCCTATGCTGTGACTATTCTGTCCCTCTTCTGTCCCTATTCTGCTAAGGACAGATACTATTTATATGTTTTTCTTGCTCCACAAACCAAGGAAACTAAGGCCAAGTGTCAGCTTAGAGAAAAACCAGTTGAGATCAGAGTCAATCTGAACACATCATAGCAGGTGACCGCTGACCTCCAGGCCTGGGTCCCTAAAAGACCTATGAGTGCAATTAAATGGAAGGGAAGACCTGGGTGGGTGGAGGGCATGCTGGTACTTAGAGAGGCATGAAAGCTAATGAGCAGACAAGAACCAGTCAAGCAGGGCAGGAGAAGGTGACACGACAGCAAGTTTAGTTGTATCCTCCCTGTTGGCCAGAAATGGGAATTCCAGGTACCATATGCAACAACCTTTCTGGCAAAGGTCTATTCTTTCTTTATTTTTTTTAAAGTTTCTTTCTATAATTTTTTTAAAGATTTATTTATGCATACAAGCTGGGGTACAGGCCAGAGGGTTCACCAGAGACAGAGTGGGGAGCAGAACAGCAGATTGACGAAAATATGCTGCTGAGGGTAGCAGCAGGTGAGGTCTGCCATGCCATGTGGGATTCTCCCGGGCTGGGCGTTGAACTTGCGTCCCCACTGCCGACAGCTCCACAGCATAGCGCTTAACCTCTGTGCCACCAGGGAGGCCCTATTCTTTATAAACTAAAAAAAATTTAAGTGGAGTCTCAGATGCTGGGGAAAAAAAAAAGTACACATAGAGTCCCATGTTCTAATTTTAAAAGGCAAAAATTTAGGATAAGGAATTCTAAAGCACCTAGAGAAAGTTCATATACAAGGACCCCTATAAGACTGATTTCTCAACAGAAACTGTTCAGGCCATAAGGAAATGGCATGTATATTTAAAATATTTAAAAAAAAATTTTTTTTCAGCCAAGAATACTCTACCCTGCAAGGGCATATTATCTCTCTTTCTCCTGTCCCTCTTTTCATTACCCTTTGTAAAGAAACCTTTTCATTAACCTTTCTATGTGTGCCTGCAGTTGGGTCTTGTTCTGAGATTTTTTAAGTGTGTAGTTGAGGACTCACACTCAGGCCATCCTGTTTCCCTTTGGGGTTGTCCTGTAACAAGAGCAGCAGGTCTTGCTCTTAAAGACCTCAAGCTGAATCCAGGGGTGAGATGGCAAGAAGATAGATACAGTCATAGGTTTCCTGGTCCTTCTAGTCTATCTGAAGTCACACGGCCTAGTGGTCATGAATCTAGTGGAGATACTAATACAGTTAGCTCTGGAAGAAGGCCACAATCACAGCAAGAGAAAATGGAAAGTGAGCAAATGTGGATAAAATGATTTCAGAACAAAGGATATGGCAAAATACTAGTATCCAAAAGTGTAGATTCCATGGCCAGGGCAAAGAAAGGCAGCTTAGGGGATATGCCAGCCTGACTGAGAAGGGTTACAGCTGGACTGACCAGGCAAAGTTAAACATCTGACTTTGTCTACTTTGTAGGAGACAGATGACAGGATCTGGGATGGGGAGGTCCAGAGGTCAGCCTAAGTGAAGCAGATACCAGGAACTTGCAGCATCTCTGCAGCTGCTTTAACACAGAAAGTAGAGAAGAAACAGAAGGGCATGTGGCCCAAAGGTGCTGCAGGCCAAGGCGAAGAGCCTGGTCAGATGAACCTCAATCAGGAAGGGAAAACAGGGAGAAAAGCTGTCAGATAACCAGAGCTTAAGATCTCTTAGCAGACTTCTAGCATATAATGCAGTATTACAGTTACCAAAAAAGCAACTGAGATGGTGAGTATGGCAAGTTTATTGTATTTTATATCCAGTGTATATCAAATCATGCTGTATACTTTACATACAGTTTTGTTAATTACGTGAGAGAAAAAAAGAGCTTCTAGGAGATGGTTACCCTCATGTCATATAAATGCAAGTCTACAGGAAGCCCTAATAAAGGGAGAGGGAAAGAACTTAGGAAAAGGAGGTATTTTAGAACATGACACTTTCTAGAGTTGTATATTTAACTGGGCACATGAGCCACGCATCCAACATCCCATGTCTGCTAAGGCAGTGCCTACAAAAATAGAAGCTCTGAAAACTTTACACTATTACCTTCTGAAACAGGCCTTCCTTGTGTAGTTGGTGGAAGAAGAAGAGGAACCAACCCCCAAAACATGATCTCTAAAAAGTACATTTAAAAAAAAAATGCATTTGACTTCCAGTTTGGGGAAATCCTAAGTGGAAGTTGCCACTCTGTCTAACAAGTAAAACGATGAAGAGACCAAAAAAGGGGCAATTCTTCCTGGGTCCACAGAAAGGAAAGGACACAATACAAAGTGGTGTCCAAGACTGGAGAAACAGGAAGATACAGGGGCCTGCAGCTTACCAAAGCAGAGACTCAGGAGAAGAAAGCACCTTGGCAACCAGGGTTAAGGTTGGATAACCGGAGCCATAGTTGGTAAGTTGCTGGAGGTTCAGTTTGGACAAGTCAGAATTAAACTCCAGGGGGATCTCAAGCCCAGGGATGGCCCACAATAGTATGAGATTTAATTCTGGGAGTTTGACCAGTTTCCCTCTATAAATACAGGAGAAAACCTCCCTCTGGCTTCTGGCAGTGAGAGGGATAAAGGAACCATTTTGAAATAAGCCAAGACCATAGACCTATAGGAAACAAAGTGCAAGCAAAGACAGTGATGATTAAGGGCAACAAATAGAAAATAGTTACAAATGTGGTAGATCAATTCAGTTATGTCAATTATATTGACTGTCAATAGTCTAAATATGCCGATGGTCTAAGTGTATCAATTAAGACATTGTCAGAGTCAATCAAAACACATCACCTATTTGTTGTCTACAAGAAATCCACATTGAAAACAGACTAAAAATGGAGAGATATACCATGCTAACTCTAGTGAAGAGAAAGCAGGAGTAGTTATTTCAGTTTCAGACAGAGCTGACTTCAAAGCAATGAAAATTATTAGAGATAAAGAGGGGGCATCATATAATGATAAAGGAGTCGATTGTCCAAGAAGATGTATTTCTTAAGCACACATACATTAACACTGTTAAACTGCATGAAGCAAAATGTAGATAGATCTGCAAGGAAAAATGAATGAATCCACTATTACAGCTGGAGACACAAACACCCCTCTCAGAAGTGGACAAATTCAACGGTCAGAAAGTCAGTAAGCTCATTGATGAATACCAATCAGCTAGATATAAAAATACATCTATAAGATGTTTAACCACTTGAACAGCAGCAGCCCATAGATTTTCCCAGGTTCATATGGAACATTCAGCAAGAAAAACCATATTCTTGGCAATAAGACATACCTTAAGACATAAATAACAATAAAAAAATGAAGAAAAATAAAGAAAAACTAAGGGAAAAAAAGACATACCTTAAATGTGAGTAGAAGTCTTATAGTATTTGCTCTAGAACCGCACTGGAATTAAGCTGAAGTCAATAACGGACACACAGTTGGAAGATCCTGAAAAAAACTCAGAATTAAACACACTTTTGAATAACATGAATCAAAGAAGTTTTGAACTAGATGAAAATGAAAACTTAAGATGTATAATATAGTAAGAAAAGTGCTTGAAGGGAATTTATAGCACTGAATGCATGTTAAAGAACTAAAATCTTAAACTTCCACCTTAGGAAACAAGGGAAAATTAAATCCAAGGTGGGCATATTAAATCCAAGATAAAAAAAAAAAGAAAAGAAAAAAATTAGAGCAGAAATTAATGAAAATGAAAACAGAAAATCAATTGGGGGTGGGCAACGAATGCAATGAAACCAAAAGCCGGTTCCTTTGAAAAGATCAATAGAATTGATAAGCTTCTACCCAGGCTAACTAAGAGAAGACACAAATTAAGCTTCTATGCAGGTTAACAAGACACATATTACTGAGATGTGAAATGCAAGCGGGAACAGCACTACAGATACCAATCATTTAAGAAAATATCAAATCTCTACAATCTCTTTAGAGGCTAGAAGCAGAGCGTGTATTTCCTAACTCCTCCCGTGAGGCCAGTATTACCCTACCACCAAAACCAGACACACCTTCCCTGTGTTACCTCCATCAAGAGCTACCTGTGACCAGGCTGCCTGATTTTCAGATCCAGTCCATGTTGGGGTATACTCAAGGGGGGCAGAGCATTTGAGTGCAGATCTAGTCCAAGACCAGAGGCGGTATCTAGAATTAAGCTTGTTTTTAACTTAGCCGGTTGATAAGGTGCAGCCAGGTAGATGAGGGACCCTGACTCAGTGGACAGTTAAAAGTTCTGCTCTGGCCAAGAAGCAGATTTGGCAGGACTTTAGATCTCATACCACAACTTTATACATGACTGGCTCACTTGAAAAATATATATAACTCTTGGTTTCCTCCATTTGAGTCTCCTCCAAGAATCAGTCCCATCTCCCCTCCTACCAGCCCCCTAATCTGCCCTCCTAGGAAGGACACTCTTAAGGTAAAATTCCTGAATTTCTTTTTAAGCTGAAGTTTTTCATAACCCCAACTCTGCCTCTGTCCTCAAGTGCTTTCTGCAGCCCTTAGTTTGAGAACCAAGAATACGGGAAAGAAGTTTAATTCCAGCTAACCATTTGAGAAGTTTTTAAATCCTTTTGGGGTTCCTGGCAGAGACAGACCACCAGTCTTGTTAGTCTCTTCCAAATTCAGACTCTCTTGATGGTCTGGAAGGTCTGAGCCACCATCCTTGGGAACACCTGAACACAGGCAGACCTGAGGCTCAGTCAGGGGTGCTATGCACATATACCCCATGCTGCTTTCTGGGACTGTGTGCCATCTGGTCCAGGAAGATAAAACCAAGTAATTTACAGGGCAATTACCACAGACCAGAGTGAAACAGACAGGGCCCCTGACCTGAGCTGCTCTGTAGTGTACCGTTCCCTGTGTGGGCCCAATTCTAGGCTGGTGTTGCGCTGAAACATATTTGGGTTATATGTTGAAAGATATTGCAGTGTTACAGTTGAATTGTGTCTCTCACATTCACATTTTGAATGTTCTGAACTTCCTTATACCTCAATGTGAGGTAGTTAGAGGCAGGGGTCTTTACATAGGTACTTAACAGAGCATGAGGCCTTGAGGGTGGGCCCTAATCCAATAAAATGGATGCCTTTTGCAAGAACATGCCACGCCAAGATGAAGGTTGAGACTAAGGGTAAGGCAAGCTACAAGGTGCCAGAAAGCCACCTGATGAAAGGTAAGGAGCAGGGAACAGATTCTCCCAGCCCTCAGAGGGCACCATCCTCCTGATATTTGACTTCAGACTTCTTGCCTTCAGAACTAAGACAATGAACTTAACTGGGTCATTTGTTTGTGGTACTTTACGGTGGCAGCCTCAGCAAACTAATATTGGTAGGAAGTGGTTCCACTTCTTTACCAAGGCAAAGATGATCCCTGCCTTACTGAACCAGAGGAAGATTTTGACAAACAGTAAAAGCCCTACTTACACTGACTCTTCTCAGCCAGAGCACCCAGACTCCTGGGTATGCACAGTGGAAAAGCAAGGCACTAAGTTTGAGTTTTCTGGCAGACCAGAAACAGTCCATGCTTGAATGGGGTCTGGATCCTAAGAACACAATCTCCATATACAAAGGCCAAATATAGGGTCTTCTCAGGACCCAGGAGAGAAATAGAGAACCTGTGCTCAGCCAAGTAAGGAACAGAGCACAAGCCCTAGTTCTCCTGATGCCTCTGGCTGTGGCTGTGATTGCTCTTTCTCCCAGAATCTGAGATGGAGTTCCAGGGAGAAAGAACAGGTCTTAGCAGACCAGAAGGAACCCCTCTCTATATATCAAAAGGACAGAGCAAGAGCTGGGATATGCGCAGCAGTGATGCCCAGAACTGCCCACAAAAGTCACCAGAAAGGTAGAAAGTAGAAAGATTAAGAAGACAGTGCTATCAGGTCTTTGGCTTCCGTATACAGCCTTAGGTCCTAGGATGATCCAGGCCTTCATACTAAGGACTCGTGGTGCCAGAGCACAAAAGCCAAAGCCCATCAGAATTTGTCTGCTTGGGGCCTCTGTTATGGCAGTTGGCTTCGAGAAGACTCTAGCTGCTGAATCCAGGAATTCTCTAGTCCTCTAGGGTAAGGGAGGCCATTACCACCCAGTTAATTTTCAGAACTGAAAACCTTCAGAAGAGAACCATAAAGAGAATAAGAGTGTAAAAGAGTCTATCCTATTTACAAGGACACCATCAAGCTGTAATAAGGGGTTAGCAACCATCAATGACCTTCACACTGAACTTTTAGTCTCCAAAACAGCCAAGATCCTGAATATATGCCTGGAAAGAAAGCTGAGCATCATTCAACAGATGAATGGATAAAGAAACTGGAATATATACTCAATGGAGTACTACGGAGTCATGAAAAAGATGAAATAGTGGCATTTAAGACAAAAACGGGGCTCTAGGTGATTATGCTAAGTGATAGTTGTCAGAGGAGACAAGATGGAGAGGGAGGAGGGTTAAGAACGTGGGTGGCTTGGTGGAGGGTGAGTGGAACATGCACATATGGAAGAGAAAAAAATGTAACTCTAAAATTTAAAAAAAAATTATAGCTGGGCATCATGTGTCATGGCCAGTGCCAGCCAAACCGGATGTCCCTTCTGATTCTAGATGTATGGTCACATCCTGATTCCTTACCCTAATTCTGATCCTGTCAAAACTCCAGGTCCAAAGGTGAAGATAAGATCAGAAATAAGACCTCACTGCAGAACTAGACCCTATGAACAGCAAGGCGGTTATAGATTGCCTTGACTATAGGCAGTTATCGCACCATACTGCTCGTGGTTACAGGATTAGCTATCCTGGTAGAAGGGAGAGAAAACAGATTTTAGACCAAGAAAGGCCTCTGAAGATAAGCTTCAGAGAGAATTAGGACAAGGAATCAGAATGTGATCAGAGAGACTGTCAGAATCTGTCTTTTATAGTCAGGGAAGTGTGGGGGGCAGGTGTAGGTGGGGGGCGGGAGAATGGCACTAGCCAACATGAGAATTCAGAGATACATCCCAGGGAACTGCTGGATGGCATCAGATCCAGCCATGAGCTATAGCAAGAGCCAGCAAGGCATTTACCTGCACCGTAAGTCACATAGGTACCCAGGATAGCCATTCCTGGTATAATCAAAGGCTTAAGCTGCCTGTTCATCTTGAGGCTCGCTATAGCTACTGAGCCTCCTGACTAGTCAGTATTAGCCAGACACTCAAAAAGCCAAACCCAAGCATTGCTCAGCCAGGCCATCCATCTAATTCATGAGAGCAATCAAGGATGACACCATGGGTAATGCTATCAATTCCCCCAACACCACCAAGACTGTCAATGCAGCTGGCAGAAGTAGCAACAGGTACCAGGAGATTCACTTGACCAATAGATAAACCATCTATCGACCAGGAAAGTCCTAGCATAACCCATGCCACGTCCCTGTGCTTGCCCAGCAGTCAGAGCAGCAGCCCTAACTCACCAGCCAGGATTTTGAGTGGTTGTCATACTCATGGGTCTAGGGCTGTACTCCCTGTTGTGGGAAGTGGGTCCTCTGAGGGTAGGTTTAGACTTCAGGGCCAAGAGTACGGTCCAGAACTCATTGCTCATGAGAAGGCTAGAGATCAGGGACACAGATGGGAGCAGCGTCTTATTTGGGTAGAATCCCGACTAACAGAAGAGAGCACCTACAGAGGATACAGCCCTAGAAGAGAGGATGCTGGAGATCAAGACTCTGCAACCAGTACCTGAGAACAGGGACCCCGGGACTGGAAGAAACACATCCTGGGGAGATAGTCGGCCAAAGCAGGAACAGGCAGACTAAGTAAGACACAAAGGTAGTGGTCACTGGTTTGTCAGGCAAACCCAAGGAATCCGTGAAAGAGCAGCACCCATTGTCTGCCCTTAGTCTGCCACGCCCCCACAGGGAAGTTGTCCCTTGTGTGCATCAAGATACACAAACTTGATGAAAAGCTTGCATGAACACAGGACACACCCCAGATGAGTAGTGAAGGGCCAAACCCCAAGGGCCCCAGGGCCTGTGGCCTCTAAGCCCCTGCTCATCTGCCTGCCTTGGGCAGATGGCACTTTTTCTGGGCTCTTGACTTCTTGTTCCCTGGTATGGTCATTATAGAGAACTCAAAATAGAAAAATATTTCTAGAATTGCACTCTGCCAATTCGCTCCAGTTCAAACTGGCTGCACAGCTTACATCTGAAGGCGGCAAATTCAGTAGCTCTTAAGCAGGAAGATATCCGGCTGGGCATCCTGGAGCTGCTGAAAGGTGAGCAGAGCTTCCTCCTTTTAGTTTTCCTGCCCAGATGTCCTAGCTCAGCTCTTGCTTCTCAACTGGAATGTAGTTTGAAATCACTAAACTGTTGGACTTTAAGGGGAAAATTTGGAGTGACTACTGTATATATGCAGTACTCATTCAGTCCAAACCAGCATTTTCCATTTTCCCCAAACAAGAATCCTGCAAAATTGGCATCAAAGTCACAGCAGGATGCCCTGCTTGAAAGCTAACCAAACGGAGCAGTGCTTAAAAGGTCACCTCAAAGACTGTATAAATACATAACTCAATGACATATAAATTCTCACCCCAGAGCAGGATTGAACCAGTGAGCAGGATTTAGTTTTAGATCTATTTCTTAACTTTAGACCTGAGTAACCAAGAAAAAAACCTGGTTTCCTTGTATTTTATTGCAGGGTCTTAGTCACAGCATGACTAGGAACTCTCTCTTCCAGTGAATATGGGAAAATCATTGTCTTTGATGAGAACTGAGTTTCAGAATTCCACATCAGAGGCAGTAGCACAAAGAAGGTCACCAGGTCAGGCAGGTATGGGGCCAAAGGGCTTAACTAGAGGACACACCAACTTTGGGTAAGTAAACTTTTACTCTTGGTTTTCTTCAGTTGTGAAAGTAATACACATTATCTTCAGCATCCCCAGGGTGTTCTAAAGATTCACTGAATTAACACATGTCTGAGACACTTCTCTGCCTCAGTTTTCATGTGTGAAGCTGGTACAGTATCTACTTTAGAAGGCTCTGAAAAAAAATGCAGTTAACCTGTGACTTGCTCAGTATTCTCTAGCTTATATGCATCCAGTTGCTAGTTAACACTGGCCCCTGAGCTCTGTAAGTAGTAAGACTATGAAATAACAGTATTTCCCCTAGAGAAAGAGCTAGAATGTCCTATGTAATAATACATTAGAGTTGGAAACATCAGCATGAATCCATGTTTTGTTTCAATATGGCTGAACACAGAAATATTTATAGAAACATGTATACACACAGGTTAGTATCCACACACCTTCTTGCTCAATCAGGTAAGTGCACCTAGAAGCATCAACAAGAGCAGCACGCAGAGCCAGCATCCACACCTTGGTTTCTAATATTCCCTTGGAGAAATAGCCGATTCCAGGACTGAGCCGAAAAATACAAGATCAGTCAGAAACAACTTGTAGTGCCAGAAAGGAGGTAGGGCATAGATAGTACAGATAGACAGCATCAAAATCAACAAGAATAATCTATACACGTAGGCATCAGAACACTGTGGGGGCATCCTGGGGATACCAGTGGGGTATACCTTGAGGTATTGGTTATTCCTAAAGGAGAGGGCCTCTGGGAACCTTCTGGAGATGCTGGCAATGATTTTCTTCTAAAGGCCAGTTACACAAATGCAACTCTGGATATTCATCCAGCCATACACTTGATCTATATACATTTTTGCAGCTATTTTACCCAAATATCACAGCAGTCATATCTATCAAGGTAAAATGAAACTATAGTTCAATGCACACTCTGGTGTTATAAAATAGAGGGGTAAGGAAATAGTTTCCTAAGACTCAAGCTAAGTGTTACCACTAACAGATGGAGGAGTCAGGATCTAAAAGGATGTCCAGAGTACTGACAGCCCTAGGTTTTACTCTGGTGACAGTCACACGAGTGTCAGCTTTGTGAGGCTGTTTGCTGTCAGACAGCTCATCAACAGTTAAGGCAGAACATCCTTCATCTAATTACAAAGAGTTCGCTTCATAGCTTACTATAGCCCCACATCATGCTGTGCCCAGGTGCACTGGCTGATGGGTCTGAGATGGACTTTCATGGTCCAACTCTCCTTCCTGCTTTAGATGAAGCAAAGCAGCTGCCAATTGTCACATCATGGTGATGTGGTGCACCATGGAGGTATTAGGTAGGCAAAGAAAGGCTGAGAGGCAACCACTTAACAAAATGCATGGCATTTGAGAAAATGATGCGCAGTAGCGTCAGAACAATAAAAAATACTGGACATTTATGTGGTAGGTAACTCGGTAACACTTTCAAAACTAACAGACATTAGCAAACATCCTGCAGGCTCTGAGGTTAAGAGGGCAAGGGAGGGAGAAGGACAAGGGATGGTGATGGGGGAAAAATAGCTTGGCAATATTTGACAAGATATTCAAAAGTTACTTGTGAGCAAGAAGAAATTCCACTTCTGGATTTAAACCAGAAAAATAAGCAGGCTGGAACATGATGAATAGATAACAAATAACTTGAAGAGCTTGTTAAAAACAATTGTCACATCACTTCCCTACTTGGTCTTCCTCCCACAGAATTAGACCCACTCAGACACCCTTGTGGATCTCAAATTCTCCCTTCTAAAAAAATGGACTCAACTCCTTTTAGGCTTTAATATACCTATTTTACATTTAATGGCCAATGGTTAAGATTGAGGTGACCAGCTTAATTGAAAAGCTTAGCATAAAAAGCATTTCATGCTTAACATGACAGGCAGTTACATTAGCGAGAGTAAGTAACAATAGCCATGTAATCAAATCTCAGCCTCAGTGGCTGAAAAGTCCTCATTCACATCACTGTTGAAAGTGGTTATTCCTGGTAGGACCTCCCTATTCAGGGACTTGGGCTCCTTCTATATCACAGTTCTGACTTCCTCAGTTTTCTCCATTAAACTGATAGATGGGGAAGAAAAAAACAGATCATAGGAAAACTACGGGCCAGATTTATAAGTGGTACACATTGTTGGTCACGTACTACTGGCTAGAACAGGCATGTGACCACATCCAAAGGTAAGGGAGGTTAGAAGCTGGTCAGTCTTTGTGCCCAGGAGGGAACTTGCACTAGTAATTTCCGCCACAAGTGTATACCCTGAAGGTGTGTGTTTAAAATAAATCAAGTCCAATGGCTTCTCAAGCCACATATTCTTTAATCGGATGCAGTGTAGTCTATTAAAGCAACAGAACAGGTTTTAAGTCATTGAATCTAAGATAATAAGAAACGTGAATTTTACTGATAGGATCCAGAGGTACTTTTAAACATAAACTGCTTCTCTGGTTTGATCAGTGCCTGTATGAAATTAACGTCAGCGGTCAGGACAACATATCCCAGGTGCCTAGGAGAATCATCTTTCTTGCTTTCCTTAGCATTATAACCTAACACTGCCATTTCAGAAGTTGCTATTAATGAAGTTATCACATCATTCTGACAGCATTCTTTTAAGCAGGTTTCAATCTTCTGCATATTCTTTTATCAAAGGCCAACAATTATATTCCCAGACAGTCTTGACCTACATGAATGAGTACTGCTTTACATGCTTTGCAGATTTCCACATAAGCACTCAGTGTTCTTTGAACTCACTTGTGAGCACTGGCAACACCATGTAATTGCTGCAGAACTCTTGTCGCCAAGAGAGTGGGCTATGTGCTTATCTGAACACCAGGAGGATGTTTCGATATGCTATCATCAGATAAAACAGCTTAATCAAACCAAGTCATTTTTGGTTAAGATATGGGAACTGGTCGATAAACAATCACACATTTATCCTGCCTTTTTAAAGATAAACTAATGGGATCGCTCTTTAGAGAGGAAGAATGGCTGAATGCTGCCACATTAAGATCTCTAATCGATAAAACTAGGTGATAATGGCTGTTAACCTCAACAAGCCAACAGCAGATACTGCAGACATCTTGACCACCTGAGAGGTCATCTTGTCAAGAAGTAACCTTCAATCTCATCAAGAGCTGGCCACAGACTTACAGGAAAACATGGAGAGGGAAATGTATTAAAGCACACTGCAGAGATCAGTGAGAAAAATCTGCGTGTGGCCTCCCCTTGGCCTCCCCTATGTGGGGCACTCTGGCCACCCGCAGCCTGTCATGCAGTGAGACCCTCATCTCCCACGGCCCCCTCCTCCCCCCAGCCAGGATGGGGTCTGACCCGCCATGACAGAAGCACAGTACACCACACTCGACTTCACCTCTGCACCAAAGCTGAGGGTGAGGCCATTCTAAAGGCCTCTTGCCAATTTTCCAGGAGCAGAGCATGACCGAGCTGGCACACACCTATTTAGTGACCAACAATAACATGAATGGCAGCTTTGCCCATTTGAGAATTTACCCATGTGGGTAGGTGTTGCTGGGCCTTCTGAGCTATGGTGGTAACACACAAGGCAAAGAAGTTGACTTTTGAACAAAGTAGAAGGATGAAAGAATTGAGTCGGGACATTGCTAGGCAGGTGAAGTGATTATCACCCATAGGTCAAGGAGGGATATGGATAATAATAATATCTTGTTAGCCCAGAGTTGGTGACCAGCTGGTGGAATACGACATAGATAAAGTGATCGGTGATGAAGACTTGCCTTATCAGAACATTCAAATTCTACACATGGAGATTCTACATGGAAAGCCACTTGAAAATATTCTCATCCTTAGTGGAGATGTTAATTTGGCAGAGAGTAATTTCACACATACCCGGGCCATCAAGGGCAGTGACAGAGACCATCTCACTGGCAGAGGTGTTCTGATTCTGGGAAGCAGAAGAGAGGACATAGTATGTGAAAGATGGTTACCAAATGGTGATTGACAGCTCTAAGAAAATACCTGTGGACAACATGAGACAATGTCTTAGACAAGACTGTGACCAGGTCTTAACAGAAGACATGTACACCAAAGAAGGGATGGGGTTTGATTATGTGATTAATGATTGAACCACTGTTCTGATCTTGTCTCTGGAAGACAGTTCCACGAGGGAATTTCTCAGGCCAATTCTTGACCTTTCGGTGAAAGGTACTGAACCAAGGGAATGGTGGCAATTTGAAGCCCTCTTACTCTGAAGAACAACTCAGGCACCTGTATTGTCCTGTGGAATTCCCCAGGGAAATATTCAGTGTCCCTTCACACTTGAAACTGGGGGTGTTCTGCACTGGTTAGAAGAAAGCTAAAGCTTGAAGATCAATATCCTTTAATCCTGTGGCTGCAGAATAGACTTCCTGACCTTCATACACTGCACATGAAATGATATAAGCCAGGCAATTGTGAATTCCTTCAAGCTCTTTTTAAATATTGTTTTTAATTTAAAAAGGCAAATGGAAAATGTATATTTTGATGAGCTAGGATGTTATTTTTTGAAAGTCAGGTGAAGAATGATTAGAGAGCATAGCTCAGGGTGGTAAATGCATCGAATCCCTAGAATGTGATTTTTGTTACTTCTTTCCCTGGTGGCCTTTTGTTTGGTAAACTTTTAATTTGGTTGCTTTATTCTGGAGGGAGTTAATGGTGTTTCTTTTCCAATTCTTTTGTGCTTACGACAGTGTTTAAAAAAATGAATGGCAATGTTTCAGTTAAAATTACTAAGAGAAAAAATCCAAATGTGGATGATTCTGCAGGAAAAATGACCGTGCTCCAAAGAATTACAAGAAGTGATAGAAAAACCTATATGCTGAGACTTAAGACTCAAATCATTGCTGCACATTGACCTTATCTGGACCCTAGTTCCCATAAACACTAGAATGAACTATAATATAACCAGTAAAAGGTAAGCACTGAATAATTAGTAACTTAGTTTTGTTTAAGTGAGAATGTTGAAGTTGAATAGTATTGTTAGGGTTTTTCCCCCAAATCCCTGTCTGAGAAATACTAAAATATTTATAGAAGTCTAAAGGACAGGGATGCATATTTTATTTATAGAAATAGAACTATTCAGCCTTCTGTCAGTTTATAGGACACTATGACTTGAGACCCAATTAGACATCCTTTTCTAAGGCTCTTCATTAGAAGTTGCAGGGATGGGGGAGAAGGGGGCATTCTTAACATCTAGAATGTCAGAGTCCATTCCTAACCTTCAGCAGAAAATTCGTACTCTCCTTTAGGTAAAGGTAAGGTCAAAGTGGCTGGGCCCAAATCAGGAAATCTTAAAGTAATCTATTTATCCACCGCCAGCAATAAAATCCTGGTTCCCCCACCATGAACAAGATAGGGACCACCCTATAAAGCATGTAGGAGCCTAAAGCAATGCCCAAGTATCTAGGAAATACAGAGCACAGAGCTTCCTTATCAAGCAGCTTTAGAAGCTCACACATCTTGATCAGCTTCTCCCATTCTTAGCGCCTCTAGTTTGTGGCCAGTAGGCAAGAACCCTGCACATTTGCTTTCCCTCATTCTCAGACAAGTCTGTTCTCTCATTAAGGTGGCAGTAGGAACTTCCTCACAAGCTGATCTGTAATCTATACCTTATTAAGCAATGTAACCAGACAGGCTAATTGTCAACCCATGTCACATAACCTTTGCTTAAGGTTTAATATTCCAGAGAAAAATTATCTTATCCTAAGAAATTCTTCTATCTCCATTTTTCAAGACAAGGGATTTCTCTCACCCTGAAAAAACTCAAGACACCCTCCTTGTTTCTTCCCCTCATTGCCAAAGTGTCAAGGTGAGTTGTCAACCCAATCTAGTTCAATCAAAATTCCATTATTTTAACAGCTTCTATAGATACCACAATATTCCTAATTTGATAAATGTAATAGGTGTGTCCATTCCATCCTTCTTACTAAAACCCTTCAACATTCAACTTCCTTTGAAATGCTCCTTGGACTGCCACATTACTAAATCTCCTGGTTTTGCTCTTCAGTCTTCATAATCTATTTCTCAGTCCCCCTTTGTAAACTTTCCCAACATTTAGTGTTGAGGTTCCTCAAGGCATCCCATTTTGGGACTTGTAAAATTTGAGGTTATTTAGTAATTTTACATTCTCCCTAGATAGTGAACTTGAAGTTTATCTTTCTGATACTGCTCCAACTTTTGGGAGCTCAGTGTTACATCATCCAATTACCTGTTTGTTTATACACAGACATCCCATAGGCAATGCAAACTAATCTTGCCTAAATTGGTAATCTTTCCTATGAATCCTAGTTTCGAAATGTTTTCCAATTCATTAACTAAGCACATTCACTTACTTAGTTTTGATTGCCTAGCACTTAGAACAATGGAGAAAACCCCTTTCTCTGACCTGGTCACCAAGTACTATTCTTTTTTTTCTCACAGTAGTCTTAAATGTCAATTGTTTTCCCAGGTTCCATTGTCATCATCATTTCTAGTAATATTGCCTTAACTTGTACTTATCCCAACTCAACCCCGGCAGTGCTTCTGTCCTGTGACCAGAGTGATCTTGAAGGAAAAGTAACTCTAGTGACACCCACCTATTTCAGTGGCTAGGTATCCCTAACTTTGGCATTGAACTTCAGGAAGTAGCCATCGTTTAAGAAATTATTCTGATTATCTTAAGTAGCAAAAGGTCACTGACTTACAAGTTTACAATATCCTTGAAAATTAACAGACTTTAGGCTAGTTTCTGAGAATGATTGCCAGAATAGCACCACGGAACTAGCCCACCAAGGGAGTTGACAACTTGGCAACAACCTAGAAGATGAAATAGGAAGTCACAACCTCAACTTCCTTGACACCCCCAGAGTTAGTGCAGGTACTAGAATATCTCTAAAAGCAGTGTTCCCTGATCCTGGTTTGCCAGTAGAAGGCAGCCTCAAGTACCTCCAGTTGCATTTAGAGTTGCAGCTATGAGACTGTAGGAAAGTAAAGAAATCTGGAAAATAAGTATCCATCTTCTGCAATATAAAAAGAGGGTGGAAGGGTAAGGATCCACTATATTTACTATATACTGATCTTGCCCCATCTACCTTCTAGTCTCATTTTATGATTCTATCTCCGAAATTTTAATATTGCTCTACAACTATCCTACCATCATTCCTCAGATCCAATGGAATTATATTCGCCTTTGAGCTTTCAGTGACTGGACCCACCTGGAAGATTGCAGTGGAGTTATCTAAGATTTCCCAAATATCCTCCAGGACTCACTTAAGAAGTGAAGTCAAAGAACAGACTAGGCTTCTACATCCTAGCAGTGCTAATATTTGCTCTAGGACCCCGGGAGGGTGGAGAGGTGGGTGAGGGGGTGGTTCTGTTACTGTTAAGGGTGGGCAGATTCTTCACCATCGTGGTAAGAGACATACAGATATTTTTCTGGTCAAATAGAAACTCTGTGTTAACATCTTGAAAGACTGCCAAGCTGCTTAAAAGTAGCTGCTCCATTTTATATTGTTACCAGCAGTGCAGGAAGGTTCTGACTTCTCTATGCCCTTACCAACACTTATTGTTTATCTTGATTATAATCACCCTAATGAATGTGAAGGGTTATTTACAGACCGCCTATGTCAATTCACGTGGGTCCTTCAGGGTTGTGTATGTACCTTTGCTTCTGTTTTATCCCTGTCCTTACTACCCACCTATCATGCCCCAGAAGCCCATGTCAAGGACATGAGTTCACCTGAATGCACTAAATGGAGTATACAATCTTTTAAGATTAATCTTACAATCTAAAGAGACATCTTTTAATATGAAATACATTAATTTCATTGTAAATCGGCATTAACAAATCAGCTTTTGCATCTCGTTTTCATGGTGGGGAAACTAACTTTGAACCACAAGTAAAATTTCTCAAAAACTAAATTCTATTTTGGTTCTTATTAGTAAGGCTGTATGATGTTATTATATTCAGTTGTTTTTAATTTCATCAATAAAATCTGGTGGAAGTTTTGTTATATTAGTACCTTTATAATATACTCAATTTGACCTCTTAGCCCACAAAACCTAAGACATTTACTATTTGGCTCTTTATAGGAAAAGTTGAATGACCTTTTATAGAAGGGGAAAAAAAACTAAAACAACCTCCAGGCTGTTTTGTGATATTAGTGATATATTTCATTAATATTATTTTAATTTTCACCACTAAAAAATGGTAGTATAAAATCTCACCCCACCCCAGGCAGGCAGGATGTTGCTGCTGAATATGTAACTGTACACAAATCCAGATGGTCTCACTTTGAATTAACTGACAAGGAACAGAAAGTGGACAATAGCTAATCTGGCCGAAAGGACTTGTGTGCTCAAACCTCAACATATTTAGCCAATTCAGCTGCTTTCATTTGCTATTAAGTGGTCTCTTGTGGTTTCCTTAAGACTCTTATCACTAAGCATTTCCAAAGTGAAAAAAGATTCAGTCATTAAATAGGTTGTGAAAATACCACATGTGAATGAACAGACAGGCACGGGAGGTACCACATCACAGCCCCTGCAGCCTTGTTCACTAGAACAGCTGTATTTTAAACTTAGGTGCTAATTCCAGCAGTAGCTAACTTTTGGTTGCTTGCAAGATTAGCTCACTCTCATTTGAGAGCCAGCAGGTCAAGGAGGATTTAAGAACTGCATAAAATGACTTGCTACATTGGCTTTCAGTCATTAAGTACATCTTGAAGAAACCAATGGTTCAGACTTTATCTATGAGACCTGACGTTTTGTCTTTACACTAATGGCATTGATGGGTGGAAAAAGTTTATTAAATACCATGGCACCTTTCCCTCCCATCACTCCACCAATGAAAGATTTATAGCCTAGCACATTCATTAAGATTGAATAAGATGGTGCATATAATTGTTTGGACAGAAAATAAGTGTTCATTTTCAGGTCTTTGGTCCTGAAGTATAATCTCCAACAGTACATTTTTTGAAAAATCAGATTTATAGCCCCAAGATATATAGCTCTTGAAGTTCAGAAATAGAAACAAGCAAATATGTAGCCCAAAGGTGACCTTTCAGATGGATCATGGAAGCATGAATTTAATCAGCTGGACAATAGAAAACTCTGGAAAATATACAAGATGTTGGGTGTATTCTACCAATCTCTAATAGAAATTGGGAGGTGAGAAGCCTAGTGTTTGACTGCAGCATTAGTTGGGGTCAGAGACTAGGAGGAGGAATAGTATTAGTAGCAGCTCCACAGAAAGTAGGATTTTGAAAGGTAGAATATGCTATTTTTGTATGTTAGAAATCTCTACAGTATGAAAAAGCTAATCGAAAAGATGGATTAACACTTGACATAGACAGTAAGAAGTCCTTCATTAACACCAAAATCACAAGTCACAATGAGATAATAAAGGATGGATTAAGAATACTGAGGTCTGTTCTTTATCAGCCATATCACAATGATGGTAACTGGAAAAGATCAGCAGCACTAAAAAGGTGACAAAGCTGATTTAAGTAAGTTAGGTTGATTTATTACATAAACTTGGGGAGCACTTTTTAACTTACTTATGAACGGGCTTTATTGAGTTAGATAAAACAGAATCTACTGCTCCAACAGTAACTAAGATAGGCCAAATTTGTGATGCCTGGCCACTTACTGTTTGAGCATTAATAGAATTACAAGAATAAAGTCACCCAAAAAAGTGAGGAGGTGTGTAAGATACAGGGTGTTCTTGTTTCATTTGGTAAGAGTTACAATAGAAGAGACTATATTAAGCACATCAGCAGGTAGGTAGCTCAGAAAAGCATCATTTCTGATTATTAAATTAGTATACAAGTTTATAAGGATGTCTGACCTATCAGATTTTTTAATTTAAGAAGTCTTAAGTTGTGATGGACATAAGGTAAAACAACTTTAGCTTTGAGAAATTATAGCACTTAGTGTCATTGAATAAGACTACACCCTAGCAATCCCATGGTTTTATAGGTATCACAGACCTCCTAAGTACATAGGGACATTAGAAGCTCAGTTCTTCACAGCATGGTCAGACAAGCACAAATATCACCTACACTGAACAACATGTTATGCCATTAGAACTGCCTAGACTTACACAACATTGAGGTAAAACAAATGTCTGACCAAAACAGACAGGAGCATATAATTTATGTAGATAAACACATGACCACTACTTTTTACAATAAACTCACTTCCCCCAGTACTGGAATTTCCCCCAGATATGAGTTCTAGTTATTGTCTACCCCACCCCCGCCCACAGGGCACCAGAATAGGGTGGGAAGCCTTACAGCTCCAAAGTGTCAAGGACACAGCAAGTCTCAGGTGCCAACAGACTGCCTTGCCTGGGGCCCACAGCAGTAACCCCCCCGCGCCCCCCCCACTGAGGCTGGGTAAGTTTCCCTTTGGGTTCAGACTAAACTCTGCAGACCAGTTTTCTAGGGCCACACATTATCCAAAATCAGATATTTGGTTGTCATGATACCCATACATTCCTGAAGCTTCTCTGGGCATTTAGGAGGAGCTAGACATCTTAAGACTTACTGACATAGCTTAAAAAAAAATCAAGGACAATCTACTTGGTTCCTAGGAGCAAGAACCCAAACCAAATTCATGTGCACCTGGGCAAGAGCTGGCCTTAAACCCATTTATAACTCACTTGCCTTCAACTCATGTTACTTGGGAGTCTTGGAAGCTACTAGTGTGATATCATCCTGCCATAGCCAACAGGTTAAATTCTAGAATCTTCCCCTGTTCCCTACACATCAATTCCTCTCGAGCTGCATCTGGGAACAAAATGGGTTTCCCTTCTGCACCTTGGCACCTGGTTTGGGCAGTGCTGGCCTCTTTTCTGCCAGTTTTCTTAAAGAGAAATAGGGAACATGTAAACTCTATACTTGGTTGCTTCCCCCCTCAACACCCCCACCCCCGCCGTTGCTTTTAACACTTTCCCAGAATGCGAGTGCTCCATCAATTTCTAGTAGGTTCAGGTACTTAAGTTCATGAAAGCAAGGGGCTGTTAGAACCACAAATCTGCCTCTCTCCTTTGTAAGGACTCTAACACTCAGGCATATTCTAAATGGCCAGCCATGCTAATCCTGTTAGTCCTGTTTTGAAGATACCTCCCCTGCAAGAGAAGTATGGAGGGCTCATCTGCCTTATGCAAGGTCATTCAAGTTATTTAATGTTCTTTATCTTAAGGATATATTGGTCAATAAAAATCCATAAAATTTACATTATTGATTTTGTTGTTGTATTAGCTTTGTCTGCTAAGAAAAAATAAATAAAAGCTAGGAATTAAGATGGACGATTTGAGAGAAACCATATGAGAATTATAAGTTTCAGCACCATTGAATGTTAAATAATCCCAGCTTTTTAAACTACAATAACAGTCAACATTCCTCCTTCCCAAGCATTGAAAGTCAAAGACAGAGCTGATGGAAGAGGCTAAAGCATGAGGGTCTCCCAATAGGCATCATGATTTGGTGCTGGGGAATGGGGCTAGGCATCTAGGTAGTACCTGGTATGTTCGCAAGTATGAGGAGGGCCAGTGTCTAGTCTCACCTGAGCCTGGAAGGGACTTGGGAGAACGATCATTTTATGGTGACTGGCACAGACTCCCACAGATGGAGTCAGGGATAGCTATGGTGCTTAAGGTACTTTGTTTCTGAATAGCAGTATGCTATGACTTGATAAGGATGGTTTTCTGATCTTTGTCACTGATACCACAATAATAAATGGAGCAGCAGGAAGACAAGATTGGGGCTTCCACATAGGAGACTCATATGCAGGACCCGAGTCTCTGCCAAACCGCTCATATCAAGCACTGGCCTCATTATTATGCATGCTCAACTTTTGCCCATCAGCTTCTTCCTGAACCACAGACCAAGTCAGACAGATGCCAGATCTGGGTGTTCATGATGGGTACCAGGGGTTCAGGGGACAAGGAAACTGCTGGGGAATTCTTGGCCAACCTTAGCTCCCTAATGAGCCAAGCAGTTGTTTAAAGATCCCGGTCTCCTTTATGGAACCCAGTTCTGCTCAAAGGAAGCCCTTTATTCCAGAGCCAAGTCCAAGGTTTGTGATGCCAGGTCTAGCCATTGCCGCCTCAGGATCCTGCCCACGATGTGGCCCTCACATCTCAGGAGCAGCCCTTCCAAGACCAGGAATTCTGGGGAAAAAAGCAGTCCAGAGAGTCACCCAAGAGCCTCTCAGCTTGGGAGTCAGGCAGGCCCTGGCCTCCTTAGGCAGTCAACCTGGCCCAGACACTCAGAGTACAGGGCTAGCCAGATTTCAGCTCTGGGGTTCTGTTGCACACACTCAGTAGGGTCGGCTTCCTTCCAGCCCCAGCTCCAGCTTCCTCTCTCCCTCCTTCTTACTCCACTCTTCATTGGGTGGGAATTTTATATAGCTGTGCAGAGGTGGGGGGTGGGGGGATTGGGGAGAAGGAGGGGAGTTCTCATTCCCACCGTCCTTTCTCTTCAGATGTCTGGGAGGAGGCCCCCAAACTGTTTGCTTGACTCAACACCACATCCACCCCCTCTTCCTCAAACAGAGTCACCTCAGAACCTCCCCTCAGGAAGAGGCTGCCAGGCCCTTCCAACCAGAAGAGCATGGGGTGGGGGAGAACAGCACTGACGAGGGCAGGGCCCACGGCCCCTCAGGATGTGTGCCCAGGCCAGCAGAGCCTTCCACCCTGAGCACCAGCCACTGAAGTCTGCATCCTAAGGCAGGACAGTCCTCAAAGCCTCCATGGTCCTCACCCCAAGTTAAGCTAGTCACCAAGCCAGCTCTCTCCTCCAGCCCAAAGCAAGCACATTACCTGGAAAGGCAGCTGTCGGCTCCTGTGCTTGGGATATCGAGTCCAGCAGACCAAGACTTCATCATCAGTCACCAGAGTGCAAGCATTCCTAGGTCATGGCTCTCCAGAACCAGGGGTCCTCTTGAGAGCTTGACCCAGTCCAGTCAGTGCCATTGGCCATGGCTCAAGGGGCTTACGGGCTTCACTTAGACATAGACCACTTGAGTGTCTCGCTGAAAACCCACTTTGGTCTGAGCTAGGGTGGGTAGAGATGTGATCCTCCATCCTTGGGTTCTGCTTGACCTTGAGGGGGCAGCTGGGTGGTGGCAGCAGTGGGCAGTGTCAAACTGCAGAGGGAGCACTGCTTGAAGGTATTTAAAAGGGCCCATTCTACTGCTGCCTCCGGAGCAGTCATTCTCAAACCTTGAACATGAATTCGAATCACCTGGAAAGCTTGCTAACACCAGGTTGTTGCCCCATCCCTAAAGCTGCTGATTCAGGAAGTCTCCAGCAAGACCGGAAAATTTGCATGGCAAACATATTCCAGGTGGTACCAATACTGCTTGTGTGAGGTCCACACATTGAGAGCCTCTGTTCTAGACTTGCCCGAGATGTGAAAGGTCTATGCCTCTAACTTTAATGAAGGCACAGGAGGATATGGGTTTGCTGGACTAGTTTTAGTGTTTTGCGGTGGCTTCCTCAAGACAGGATAAGGAGAAGGAGAATGGTCTACCCTGGTTTTTGAAGGACTTTGGAGTACCTAATTTCAGGGGGTACCAACGTCTTGGGATTGAGGAGGTGGTGCTGGGAACTTGTATCTTTCCTTCTGGGCTGCCTGGAGCAGAGACATTTGGGAGCAGACAGACAGAAAAAGGTGTGGAGAGTGGGGACGGGGCACACCCTGAAAGCTAGAGTAGATGGATCCCAAACCCGGCTCTGCCAGCAGCTACCTTGGAGACATGGTAAGTCACTTACTGGGTTTGGACTACATCTGTCACTAGTTCAGCCAACATTTACTGAGCACCTGATGTGCGACGCACTGTGCTAGGTTCTGGGAAGGGGCAGTAAATGATACAAACCTTCACAGCGTGCTGGGGAGTGAAGGCAAACTACCCAGATCTGTGCAAGGCGAATGTAGGTGGCTGTGGGGAGCCCCTCCTGTTGCCTCTCAGCTTCCTTCTACTCCAGGACCTAAAGAGAAGGAATAGCAGCCAGAGGGGAAGGCCCACCCAGGCATTTTGAGGCAACCTGTCTCCCCAACTCTGGAAAACAAGCACCCCAGGGGCAATATTTCAGGGGGAAGAGTCAGTATTTAAATTAGATGCAAAATCAAGCTTTTACAACTTAAACAACTTAAACCCCAGGGAGACTCATTTTGAGGCAGATTCAGGTGATAAGTCTTATTATTTACACTGAGCTAAAGTTTACCAAGTGTCTATAACAGGAATATAGGGGAACCAAACAAGAGAGAGACACCCAGCAAGGGAGGGGGAGGATAAGGGCTCAAAATGTGGTAGAAAAGAGCACAAGGGACTATGGTGATGGGTCACGGGTGGTGGGCTACCCAAAGGGAATACACAATGTAAAAGATATAAATAACAATAAAAAATAAATAAAGTTTACCAAGTGTCACATAGGTTTAGGCACTGATATCCAGGCTCCATTCCAGATCAAATTAAACACACTCTCTGGGGCCAGCACCCAGGCATCAGGAGGTCCAGGCAGAATCCTTGGCTGGCTGGAGAATCATTCATTTGGATTAGAAGGAAAAAGATTTACAAAGAGTCCTGGGGGTAGTGGAGTAGTTCCAGCAGAAGCAACATGCTGTGCCTACCAGTTGCCTACTGGAGAGGGAGAAGGTGTGAGACAAAGCGTGTGGTGGAAAGGTGACTTGGACCCAGTTTTGTAAAGGAACTTCCTTGCAAACTGAGGGATTACGTTTTTTCTTCATGGTCAGTGGGGGGCCACAGAAGGTCTCTGAGGAGGCGCAGGATATGATCAACAAGGGATTATCAGCCTCAGCAGTCTGTCCCCCACACCCGCCCTTCTCTCCCTCTTATATCTTGTTGTTTCTATCATGTGATGAAAAGGAAAGGAGGTGGACCTCAGGAGCCCATTCTGCTAAAGAATGCAATGGGGTGGGAGGAATATTGATGGAGGGACAACCCAGACCAAAAGATCAGAGAAAAATAACTGCCAGACCTGACTCTTACCCCTTCACAAACATTAACATTTTCCTGTGTGGCCTTGGGCAAGTGAGTCCCAGCCTCAAGCTCCTTGTGCCTGCCCAAGAATACATAGACAGTGTTCAGAAGTGTGCCTTGAAAAGGGGAAAGAGGGTCCAGATACAAGGTACAGCTGGGGCAGGAAGGGATAAGAGGCCAGGGAGTCAGATGACTGGGAGAATATTTGAGCAAAATCACTTCCTGATAAGTCCCAAACCTGAGAAAAAGGGTAAGGGCGAGTAGAATAAACATCTATTTTTCATGATTCCAAGCTCAAATGTGAGAAAACAGTAGCAGGCGTGATGTGGGATAGAAAGTAAGTGAAACATTGATAAGAGCCAGATTAATATTGCAGGAGAGGCCAGACTGCAGGTAGGGAGGCAGGACCCTGGGGTGCCCCTCCCAGACCCTGTTCACCTGGAAAAATGCAATTGTACACAGGGCTGTAAGGGGAAGGAGCTGAGAACTAAGGGGCCCCTGGAGTCAGGGGTTATGATGAGGTGTTTCCTCTTCAGCATTGAAACATCAGTTTTGGGGTGTGACTTGGCCACATGGTGTCCCTTGGGCTTCATGAGTGCTAATTCTTACCTGTGTGCCCTAACTTGTTTGGGTTATTCACACATTGTCCTGATTAAGTTGCCATCCACAAAGACCTTATGGTGTAAAATGAGCCTAAGATGAGTAAGAAGAAATAGAAGAGCTACTTAAATAAGAATCCTTCAAAGTGATTCACCGGACTCCCAGCTCCCTCTCAGCCTCAGACCCTGAGACTTAGCCCCAGGGCCTCCCTGCAGGCAGCCAACCCTAGGGCAGCCCCACTGCCATTCCTGTCTAACCTGCCCACGTCTAGCCTCAAGGGTCACTTCTTGAGTCCTCACTCTGGGGACCGGCTGGCTATCCTCAGGTAGAGCCCTTGTCCCCAGAATGGACTCACTCAAGGCTGAAGAGCCAGAGATAGAGCCAGTGGCCCCACCACCTTCATAGGGCCTCAGTCTCCTCCACAGCTATCCCTATCTCTCCATCCCCCCCCCCCCCCCCC
>PVIJ01014350.1:0-41201 GCA_004024925.1 Scalopus aquaticus | reverse complement strand
TGTGCTACCAGGGGGGCCCTCCTCTCTGTTTAATTAGAATATCTTCTGAGCCTCCGCTATATACAGGAAAATAGATATGGTTCTTTTGAAAACACACATACGTAAACTATTCAAAAAGTACAGACCACGTTATAAAGCTAAGGTTTTACTATAGACACACTTAAAAAAAGTTGTAGTATTCTTTGTTCTACTTTCTAGTATGATATATAATTGTTAGCATATTTTGATGGAATGAACACTTCTTGGATACCATTTTTAAAAAAATTATTTTAATTTTAACATGCATAAGATCAACTTGCAATTGCACTGGATACAAAGACAAACATTTTATTGCACTTGGAAAATACTTCGCATGAAGTATTGCACAATTTATAATTGATTAAAGAGAGGCATGGATTTAAACTCAGATAAGACTAGTATTCTTTCAGGTCTGAACAAAACAGAGATGCTCCTGGTAGGTATTTGCTACATTACATATGACACATTTGCCAACCATTTGTCTGTTTTACAAATATCCCTCAAATTCTTTGCTTCGAGTCCTTATCTCTTTAAAAGTTTTAGAGGCAGTGAGCTAAGTACCACCAACCTAGACTAGTTTACACCAAAGAAGTAAAATACAAACACACAACAAAAACTTCAATTCAGAATTAGAGAAAAAAAAATGACAAAGTAACTCAGCAAACTTCTCTAAAAAAGAGAGAAATATTACAAAGTTTAGTTCCATAAGCATTTGTCCACTTACAAATGTCTGAGTTTCAAAAATGCACTTAGACTAAATATCTGTCACCAACTAAAATTCCCATTATCTACATTCAATTTTTAATCCTTCTGACTCCTTCAAATAGTGCAAACACTTGAAGGACATTCATTGTTGGGAGTCATTCAATAATAAATAATAACTCTAAACCTAGTTACTTTATTATTGCTGAACTTTAAAAAAATATAAAGTGCGTACGAAAGGTTTAGAGTCGTTCTTCTCATCCCTAAACACGATTATCAGCCTTTGATGCTGGCAGCTCATGGCTGGGGGATTCCATAAGTGCAGATATTCCTGAATTTCCCTCCCCCTTCCCCACAATCTTGGTTGGAGGAAGATTTTCAAAATCATACAGAGTTGTTTCTACTTCACAAAGTCTTTATGGAAAACTTCTGACTATTGAGCAGCATTCATCGATAGAAATTTCCTTAGGTTCCATGATAGGATAGTTTATGAGCAGATGTGAGTCCTTCTTATCTGGAGGGCTTACTGCATATCCAGTGTAACTTCTCTTCACATTCTGTGATGCTGACATTTGTCCTGTTCAGAAACCAGCAATTCTCTGGTTCTGTGAAGTTGGACCTATTAATCAAGAAGCAGAATTATTTTCAGCCCATCATTTTCATTCAGTAACATGAGGATAAACTTTGAGATAGTGTGATAGTGGTGGATTTGGGTTTGGTTTGTTTGTTGGTTGGTTGGTTTAGGAGGAATGCGTGAGGCAAGTCATCCAGCCAATAATCACAGACTCATCTGCAGACAAGAGTGGAACGGAATGGCATAGTGGAAGATACAAAACTCCTTTCACTTGGCTGAGGAGTACCTTTTGATCATTTTTGAGCTCACAAACCCTTTGAGAAACACTTCCCAGAAAGTATACACATTCAACTGTCATGCACACAAATGCAGACAATTTTAGGGCTTTTTGCCACTTGTGGACACGGTACCATAGGGTACATATATTAAGAATTGCTTTTCTAGAAAATTGAAGTTATCCTTGCTTACGTCATCATAAAATTATTTTGATAACTAGCAATATATTCAGCTCTGAATCTTCAGATGG
Organism: Scalopus aquaticus; assembly: GCA_004024925.1. Taxonomy (NCBI): domain Eukaryota; kingdom Metazoa; phylum Chordata; class Mammalia; order Eulipotyphla; family Talpidae; genus Scalopus; species Scalopus aquaticus. The sequence goes on along the minus strand of PVIJ01014350.1, from coordinate 39,381 downwards.
CAGAAGTGAAAACTAAGCTTATGAAATGTCTTTCAACTTTAACATGTATTTTAATTGCAAGTAATACAAATAAAGTCAGTTTCTTTAATTCTGGGGCAAGTTTTCTCTCAGGTCCACAAAAGCTTCTTTTTAAGTATGGAAAACCTTTTATTTTTTTAATCCCTGTGGAGATGAGAACTGGGAATGAGAAAAAGGGAATTGTTTTCCAGAAACCAGTTCATCAGTAAAACATAAATATGAAGTTGGACATATTATATTTTTGCATCAGTATAATTATTCCTGGGATATTTCTGAGTTTATAACTCACACGAGAATTTGCTCAGCTAAAATTACTGGAAGCATTTATCAGATGAATTCCAAGTAGATAAAACTGGAAAGATAATGCTGAAGACTTGCTTGAAAGAACTTCACAAAATATAAACACACAATGGATTTTAGGACTTTGCTCATTCAGAGTTCAGCCTTTATATTGAAATTGGCTTCCCTGAGTTACCAGCCTGGGGCGTATGAAGACACTTCCTAAACTTACCGGTTGTCTACTTCTTTGTTGTTTGTCTGTCCCGTTTCATTTCTCGGTCCAATCCAATGTTTGGCTTCACCCACAAATTGTTTTAAAAACCTCTGAAGAAAGCACAAAGAAGAAGTAGGTTAAATAATCACTCCAGGTAAATACGTGGTAAGTCTTGTTTCCCCAAAGCTGTGATTTAAGGCTTACTAGCTAAGCTCATCATTTGTTAGTTTTATATAGGGTCGACTCATTTTGATCTCTGCCTTTGAAGCTAAGCCATGAAATCAAATTTACAAGACTGAACTGAACTATCATTTTGATCTCAGACAGATCCTTTGGTTTTCTGTGACTAAATTTTCCTACGTGGGAGATCAATACACTGTCATCACAGAGAAGGAAAAAGAAAAAAGCCACAGACTAGCTATATCAAATAGAAGAGTGATATTTTATGAATTTGGTTTTGAACACTTTCTTACCGTTTCCTTTTCAGAAGCAGTGAAAGCAAGAGTAGCACCATGATGGGAACACACATTCCGGGCTGAGGTCCAGTTTCCTTGCTCAGTGAAAAAGAAGTAGCATTTCCTCTGGTATCCTATCCAGTCATCTGGGCATGAAGAAACATGGTTGTTTGAGGGCGCTGAAGGCATATCTTGGCCTGGACAATTGTATTGGCCCACTGTGAACCAAAAAATAGTTGGCTTTAGTATCAGGAGAAACCGAATACCCACAGCTGCAAAACTTGTCCAGGGGATGCTGTACTGAGCTAGGCGAGGAAGTGGAAGATGAGAGTCAAGGATTCTGAGAGGAGAAGAAGGCAGGTCTTGCCTCTTCTGATCTCCTGTTATACCGAATCACCACTGAACAAGGTAAAGGAAACAAGATTGGCGGGGAGGGGATTCTCTTTGGCAATATCAGAGAGTGGTAGGAAGAAAACTCTTGAAAATAATCTTTGGACTTGGGCCTCCCTGGTGGCACAGAAGTTAAGCGCTGCGCTGTGGAGCTGTCGACAGCGGCGACGCGAGTTTGACACCTGGCCGGGGAGAATCCCACATGGCGCGGCAGACCTCTCCTGCCTCGCCCGCTGCTCCCCTCAGCAGTGTGTTTCTGATCTGCCTGTTCTGCTCCCCACTCTGTCCCTGGCAAACCCTCTTGCTGCCCCACGCCTCTGGCCTGTACCCCAGCTTGTCTGCATAAATAAATAAATCTTTAAAAAAAAATCTTTGGACTAGAAAAGATTATATTGTAAGTTCCAAATTAGGGTTTGACAATGAATGTAGAGGTGGAGGAATTGGGATATGAAATAGATAAAACACTATATTGGGTGATAGAGGAGACAATAATTTGTAGAGAAGTAATTAATTTTCCTGAGATTTGTGCACAGGCATGTTTCATAGAACTGCAAAATTTCATGCTTGTAAAACACACAGATGTATGTTTGAATACCATATGGCAGCTGACAATCTGAGAACTTCTAGATATATCCTTAAATAGCCATAACCATTATCTTATGGCCTATGAGATACAAGACTGACCAGCTCCTAATTAAAGTGTGGCTTCGATATTAGATTTTTTCCCATTAACAATGACTGTTAACTGACTATTCTTTGGAATCAAAATCATCCCTTTTTCATTATAGATTTAAACATCTGCTCAGATGTAATTTTCTCTGAGGTAAACTAGAAAACATAGATTTTTAAATTCAAATACTTGTAAAAAAGCTTAGAAAACACACGCAAAATGTATTAATCATTCAAGGAACATGGAATTATATTTAGTATCTACCAGTAAACTGGCACATATGGTCTATGGGTTGGTCCTGAATGAATCAGGATTGTAATTGATTAAAATAAGTAACCCCCGCTGATTTCAGCTGGACATAAATGTCTAGAACTAAGAGACTGAATGAATTCACGAAGTGCAGACCCACCTGATAGAATAACGAGAGCCATGATTAAGACAGTGATGATGACCACGTTCAGCACCGCACACGGAATAGGCACTGGCAGGGACCCTTCACCAGGTGCTGCAAAATGAGGGCTGGTGGTGGCATCTGTGGAGAGAAAATTGGAGGTGAATTTAGGCAGATGATAGCAGTAGGACAGAACACTGATGTTGTCTTGACTCTTATAAATGAAAAAATAGTTGCATGGCTCTCCATTTTCTTACATGCAATTTCTATGTTAATTTCCCTCAAAAAACGTTTTTAAAGATTTATTTATTTATGCATACAAGCTGGGTTGTAGGTCAGAGGTGTGGGGGAGGTGAGAGGATTCACCAGAGACAGAGTGGGGAGCAGAACAGGCAGATTGACTGAAGCACACTGCTGAGGGGAGCGGCAGGGAGACAGGAGAGGTCTGCTGCGCCATGTGGGAAGCTCCCTGGCTGGGTATTGAACTCATGCTGCAGTGGCTGCCGACAGCTTCATAGTGCTGCACCTAACCCGTTGTGCCACCAGGGCAGCCTAATTTCCCTCAAATTTTGATTTAATTTGGACAGTTTCTTTTTGACCCAAAATGAAACAATACAAACATAATAATGAGGTCATAAAATATCTCTCCAATCTATATAGTTGGTAGCTATAAAAATTCTAAGAATATTATAATTATAATTTTAATTAATTAATAATTATAATTTGTTTTAATCATAATAACATATATTAGCCATCTGATTACCCTAAAACATGTAAAAAGGACATCCTAGACACACTCCTTTAACTTCTTTGTTATTGCTTAAGAGAGATGAGGTAAATGAACATAAATGTGGGTAATGGAATAATGAGTACTGAATCGATATAGAAATGTCTGCAAGTAGCATGACTAAAAAAATCGATCGCATTTTTTGGGTGGAAATTGTGCAAAAGTAAAGAAATTAAAATTTTCAAATATTACTGGTGGGAGAGTAAGAAGCAAAATAGTTTGCAAACCGATTTTGCACAATTAGATATACACATAACCTGTGATCCAGCAGCTCTTACGGCAACTTCATTATTAAGAGTCAAACTGTAGAACTAACATAAATATTCATAAACAGGAGAATGGATAGGGTCTCCCTGGTGGCGCAATGGGTTAAGTACAGTGCTGTGGAGCTGTTGGAGCCTGTGGCTCGAGTTCGATGCCTGGACATGGAGATTCCCCTATGGCATGGCAGACCTCTCCTGCCTTGCTCACTGCCCCCTTCAGCAGTCATCGCCTGTTCTGCTCCCCACTCTGTCTCTGGTGAACCCTCTCACCGCCCCATACCTCTGGCCTGCACCCCAGCTTGTATGCAAAAATAAAATAAATCTTTAAAAAAAAAACAAAAAACAGGAGAATGGATAAATTATGGTAGGTTCAAGAACGAATAATTCTCAAAAAAAATGCTGAATTGAAAAATGCAGACAAAATTATATACTATGTATTTCCATTTACAGGTATCAAACTAAGCTATGGTGATAGAAATCAGAAAAGTGATTGCTTTTGTGTGTGTAGGAAGGGCAAATTAACAGGAAACAGAACACATAGGAACCTTCGAGGGTGATGGGAAATTTCAAATGTTGGTTGGAGTAGTGGGTATAACTGATTAATCTGTGCATTAATCTGTGAATTGTAAGTAAGTTGTATTTGAAAAGAAATGATATGTGAATGAACAGTGAAATTCTTGAATTCCCAGGAGAGGAAAACATAACAGTATTATAGACCAAATAGTGAGTGGAAGCTGATTTTTTTCATTTGTCTTACATAATACTGAATGAAAGTAAAATACTGATTTCACCACCAACAACTACTTTAAGTGGAAAGATTTAGAATATGAATATGTTATACGTATAAAAAAGAAGGGTATCTTTCTAGAATATAAATGAAATATTGAGAGAGCAAAGAATGGTATTTTGTGATGGACTTTGGATTTGATTTTTGCCAGAATGAGCTATCAGGACTTAAAAATTTGGCCTCACTAGAAATGTAGAGTTCCTTATTATGATCTCGAAATATTGAAATGGGACCTAGTTGTTTGGATGATATTAAATGCCAAAAAAAAATCCTATTTTTCAATAGGGGTAACTTTTATAATTAAAGTGATGCCTATATAGAACTTATCTTGAAATTCATTTATTTTTTTCCCGTCTGACATTTACCTAAAGTTAAACTGGGCAAAGAGATGTTGTTTTCTTTCCAAGTACTGGATGTCAATATCAACTTTTGCTTCTTCTAGGGGTTGTTTTTCCCCATATATACCTGCATTCAGATTTTGCAAGAGTAGCCTTCATTTCCCACCTATCTAGTTCTATTTTTCTCAGGTTCATATTTTGTAAGAGCAGCTTCATTTCCCTCTTATCTAGTTCTATTTTTCTCAGCTTCAGATTTTATAAGAGTAGCTTAATTTCCCAACTATCTAGTTCTATTTTTCTCAGGTTCATTTCTTGTCAGAGTAGCTTCATTTCCCTCTTATCTAGTTCTATTTTTCTCAGCTTCTCAAAGTCTGTCTTCCGTTTTTCAGTAGTGGATGATCATCTCAGGAAATAGCCCTGGGTAGCTAGAGCAGCAAGTTCAGAGCTCTCTGTCTAGTTTCAGTCACTGCCCTATAAGAGTCTCCCATGCTATGTAGACTCACTGCGGCAGCAACTCTGGGTCCTCAGCAAGTACTAACTCATCCAGAACAGTCAGGGGCTCGAGAGCCTTCCTCTGTCCATTAGCTCCTCCAGTGAGTAAGCTATGAAGATGGTTTTCAAATGGTATTTTACAGTCGTTCTTGAGGGTTATTGTGACTCTTTGATTTATCACCTAGGTGACAGACGTTCCCCAGCTGCACACTTCCGCTGTGATCACAAGCCATGCCCATTAACAGAGACTTTAACGTACTGAATCAGCCAGGGGTGATACTCAACAATTGTTCAAACTAGTGAAGCAAGTACAAGGCAGTCTAGTCTAACCAGTAAAGAGAAAATTGGGATGATCTCAGGAAAAGTAAGAATGCTTGCAAGAGGTCCTTCTTTTTTCCACTACAGTCTCTATTTATTGAAGTTTTATTATTATATATTTTTCTTTTGACAATTCAATTGGATCATAACATTTTGTTCACTTGGTTACCAGGTGTTTCATGTGGCTTGCATTTGTTATCCACATTTGATTTTGTTCCCCTAAATGAAAGATAGGTTTGTGAAGAGTAACTGATGGTTTTCTAAAAGCAAACGGATCTTAGACATCCATTCAGAAAACAACGCTGTCCTATAGATTGTTTCCGTTCTGCTGTTCAAAACACATCCCTTTAGGATTATGTTTAGCGAAATAAGTCAGGAGAAAGAAAAACACTAGTTGGTGTCACTTATAGGTGGAATATAGAGAAACCAAACAAAGAGTCAGATAAAGTCAAACTAAAAAACTTGAAAGCTGACTATAGAACTGAGGTTACCGAGGGGAGGAGCAAGAACAAAGTGGGGCGGGAGCGAAATAGACCATAGCAGAGGACTATGTACTTTGGTGGTGGGGTCGCTATGGTAACACCCCCTAAAGCGGGCGTGGGGGTGTGTGAGGGCTCTGTAGCGCTAAGACACAAACAGCAATGTAAACCAATGTTACCTCAAAAACAAATCAGAAACGAAAAACAAAATACATCCTTTTATTACTGGATAGCTTTGCTTAAAAGTAAACTAGTTACTAAGTGCGAGTTTCTTGGGGGTACTTCAGTAATTAGAAAGAAAGAGGAATACATGAAAAAAAATCAAGGACGTCTCAGAGGAACAATTTATAGGACAATTCTGATAATAGTTCTGTGGCCAGAATAGATTAATGGAAGAGAAGAAAAGATCCAAAGCTATAAAGGTATTTTGACCAAAAAACCCCCCAAAAAACAAAAAACAACCAACAAAAAAGAAGAAATATACGTTTCACTTAGAATTTGAAGCTAGCACCTGGGAGGGTGAAGGCAGAAGCAGAAGGGGACATTTTCAAGAATTCTTTTATGACATTCTCCTAAAATTTGCTATTGGAACTGTGAATGTGCAGGTGGCTAGACAGCTATTCTCTCGGACTGGAAACCGCCATTTTAGCAGCTGGAGGTGGCTGTCAGGAAAACATCAGATGAGTCACAGAGAAATCGAAAATGTAATTGGTGTGGAGAATAAAATTTTTATTAAGGGAGGCAATGATGCCCGCAGTATGTGCAGATGGATACGGGAAAATGAATGCCAGAGAGCTGGGCCAGTGCTGGGGGTTTCTCATTAAATGTGAACAATTGAAATGTTATAAACTAAACAAATAGATATTGAAAAAATCTCCTAAAATGCCTCCAGCAGTTTCCTCACAAACCTCAGGTATCTTGGCTTCTAGATGAAGACAGAATTACTTCTTCCCATTCTCTCCCTTATCCTGACCAAAATAGAACTAAAGCAAGTTTTTCAAAAGGCAAAGTCTCATTTTCTCACCCAAGGACAGCTATGCACCATACATAGCAACAGAGATATTACCAGTATCTAAGAAAAAAAATGCTGACTTACTTTGCTCTCCTCTCTCCAGTTGCAAGGAGCTGTCCTCGGTTGTGGAACAATCGTCAGAATTCATCTTCGTTCTAGTCAAGCTTCTCTGATTAATCCCAAGTCAAATTACTCTGCAGTGATAGTCGGTGCTGGAACGTGGATTCAGTCCTGAGGTTCTGAGTGATCTCAGCACTTATATTCAGCTCTGCTGTCTCCACCCCCTTCCTCTTGCCTCCTAGTTTCTCAACTACCCTTGTTCGCCTTAATTTGTGCTTCAATGGACCAGACCATTTACAACCTGTTGTTGTGGTGAGCTGTGGGCTTTCCCTGTTGTCTGAAATGTGCTTTCTCACAACTACAGGAGTAGTCTGAAAAGACAAGTGGGATTTTCCCAGATTCAGAGACATCCTCCCCTAGATTTGTGAAAAACAAATGGCTTAGGCAACAGCATATCTAAGTAAAGAACTAAAATTTAGGGATTCCAATCTTTGAGATGGAAATGATTTGGAGAGTAATATTTCCCTGGCATCCATTCATTCACCTATTCATGTATTTAATGACTACTATTTGTTAAATATTACTATGAACTTCACACTGTTTGGGGTTAGAGGATTTACTATTGAACAAGAATTTTATTTTCTCTAAATTCATGGATCTCATTCCAGTCTGGGAGCATTTTACTAAGGAAGCTGTAATTTGGCTTTTAGAGGTTTGTCATTCACTACTTCCCTGGGGACTAAGGATGATTCTTTTAGGGTATCACTTGGTAAGTTGTTAGTTTAATTCAGGAAATAGAAACTTGTGGTCTGGAACTTCCTTTCTATGTTCTAAAATTGTTTATCTTAAGTGATCTGTTTCATTTATCACCTGTTAATTTTCTTGTTAAATTTTACCGTCATTTAGATGGACTTGTTTCCTCTCAGAAATATCTTATTCTTCTATTTTCCTCCCACTCTGCTAGAGTATTATTTTTACATATCTCTGATGTTTCTGACATTTGGAGTATGATTACTATAAAAATATATGGGCATGGTGTCAATATCAAACAGATAAATAATTATTATTTTTTTAAAATATATATTTTTATTGTTATTTATGTCTTTTACATTTTGTATTCCCCTTGGGTAGCCCACCACCAATTCACCCGTGATCCATCTCCATGGTCCCTTGTGTTCTTTTCTATTCCATTTTGTGCCCTTTTCCTTCCCTCCCCCCCCACCACCCACTGAGTGTCTCTCTCCTATTTGGTTTCCTTATAGTCCTGTTATAAGTGAAACCATTCGATATTTTTCCTTTCTTTCTGGCTTATTTCACTGAGTATGATCCCCTCTAATTCCATCCATGTCGCTGCAAATTGCATGTGTTTATCTTCTTTCCATGATGAATAGTATTCCATTTATTAAGCCAATGCAGAGTGTCTGTGGATGTTGATTTAAGTTGGGGATCAAATGCTTTTCTGGTTCATAATGTTGTTGCTAAAAATGTTAAAATTAATATCACTTCTTTGGGGTAAAGACATTCTGTTCTCGGAATAAACTTTTTGAAAATGTGATGCTTGAAGTGAATTGGAAATGATCATCTCCTGTGAGCCACCATATTTTCTTGTTTACCTAAAACATGAAGAGGAACTTACTGGTCCTAAAGAATCTTTGCTTTCACTCTATTTTCAGTCAATTTCTTTTTAAAGATTTATTTATTTATGCATGCAAGAGCTTGGGTGGAGGTCAGAGGTGTGTGTGTGGGGATGGGGGTGGTGGTGAGAGGATTCGCCAGAGACAGAGTGGGAAGCAGAACAGGCAGATTGACTGAAATACACTGCTGAGGGGAGCAGTGGGCAAGACAGGAGAGGTCTGCTGCACCATGTGGGAAGCTCCCTGGCCGGGGATCGAACTCATGTCACAGTGGCTGCGGTTAGCTTCATAGTGTCGTGACTTAACCCATTGCGCCACCAGGGAGGCCCAGTAACTTGGATCTTTTAAATGTTTATTTATCCTACTAGCATTGGGACAACCAGGCTCATTAGCTACATTCTGGCATTAATTAATACACCATATTGTGGCGAGTGCAGAGATAATATCACTGTTGTAAATCTATAACGTTGTTTATACTCCTCCAAGTCTGTGGAACACAAAGAGAAAGAAAATACCCCTACCCACATTGACCATCCTCGCCACACCTCCTTTCCACTGGCAAAGCAGGACATTCGTAGCTGACTGGACAGACATGAAGTTGTGTCATTTACCAGTTGCATCATTTACCAACATACCCCCCACCCACACCCCCATGATTCCCTTATAAGCTTAAAATCTAATTTTCTTAGCTGGACATGAATTATCTTTGAAATATGAATATTCCAGAACATTCTATCAGGTGAACATTAAGAAGAAGTATAGATCTTACAGAGAGATACTCAGTTTCCTCTCTTCTTCCCTGGAGGCTGGCAGTGCTGATGGTCATTCTGTTCCTTAAAAACATTGAGCCGGGGCCTCCCTGGTGGTGCAGCGGGTTGTCTCAGCCTTTGAAGCTCTCTAGAGCCACTGCAGCATGAGTTCGATACCGGGCAGGAGAGATTCCCACGTGGCGCAGCAGACCTCTCCTGCCTCCCCGCTGCTCCCCTCAACAGTGCACTTCAGTCGATCTGCCTGTTCTGCTCCCCACTCTGTCTCTGGTGAGTCCTCTCACCACCCTACACCTCTGGTCTGTACCCCAGCTATTGTACACATAAATAAATAGATCTTTAAAAAAAACCCTAGGCCTATTTTCATTTTATTGGGCATGTTCTTGTTCTCTCTGTTTCCAGTTTTTTTTATGACTAAGTCTTCTCATTTATAGTGACCTCACTGTCACCTCCTCAAGAAGCTCTTTCCTGACTACCTGTATAAATTATATTCCATCAGTCATAATTTAATTCACACTCTTCCTTTAGTTTAAGGAATTATCATCACCTAAGATTTCATAGTTCCACTTATTTCATATGTATGTATCTATGCATATGTGTTTATATAGAGTTTTATGTATATTAAACAATTATACACACAATAGGTGTGTGTATAAAACAAATATACATGTATGCATATACAATACACATTTATATGTAGTTTCAAAAATCATTATCATTATGATCATTTATCTCTCCTACAAGGAAATAAGGTCCTCAAAGTTAAATATGGACACGGCTTCTTATTCAACAATGAGTCTCTAAGGCCTAGGACATAGAAGGAACTCAGCAAATGTTGGTTGGACACATGAAAGAATGTATATGACCACCACCAACCATTTGTTAACTGTGCAGCTTTGGCAAATGTGTGCAATTCCACTCAGCTTTGGTTTTGTTATCTTTTTTTAAAAACTTATTTATGCAGCAAGCTGGGGTGTAAGCCAGAGGTGTGGGGTGGTGAGAAGATTCACCAGAGACAGAGGGGGAGCAGAACTTCCACTGAAGTACACTGCTGAGGGGAGCAGTGGACGAGGCAGGAGAGGTCTGCTGTGCCATGTGGGAAGCTCCCTGACTGGGGATCGAACTCGTGCTGCAGTGGCTGCTGGATAGGTTCATAGGCTGCAACTTAACCCGTTGCACCACCAAGGAGGCCCCGGCTTTGTTATCTTGAAATGAAAATATTAGCATCTAACTTATAATGCTCTTCCGAAGAAAAATCCTAAGTAGGAAAATTAGTTTTCTACCACTGTATTTGGTAAACTATAGGAGATGTTTACTGACTTGTAAAAGAAGCACAGTTGGATATAAGTCATGAAAAGGGAAAGTTCCTCATTTGATGTCAGGCACTGAGAGATAATGCCTGAGAAGTCACAACGTAGGTGCTGGTATGATGCAAGATGAAGCTTGTCTGTCTATGACACAGAGACAGAGGAAGCTGCAGTCTTCTGCAATAACCTCTAACTGCTGATATGACACTAAAAGATTTGCTCGGGCACTCCGGTTTTCTTGCAAAGCTATAATTAGATAGATGATGGATATTATATGTGTATATGGGTATATTTCTGTGTATATAAAAGCACATACATACATGTTGCATATATTACATATATGTAATGAAAAAACAGATGGCATTGGATATGGAAAAATGAAATTTAAAGATTTTATTTTAAAAAACAAGTACCTTCTAAACATTATAACATCGAGAAAAATTTGTTACCTTTTTTTTTAGAGATTTATTTTTTATTTATTTATGCATATAAGAACTGGGATGTAGGCCAGAGGAGTGGGGGGTGAGAGGATTCACCAGAGACAGAGTGGGGAGCAGCACAGGTGGATGGACTGAAGTACACTGCAGAGGGGAGCATCAGTGAGACAGGAGAGGTCTGCTGCATTATGTGGGAAACTCCCTGGCAGGGGATCAAACTCGGACCATAGTGGCAATAGAATTGAGACTTAACCCCTGTGCCACCAGGGAGGACCCAAAATCCCTCACCTTTGCTCTAAAATAATTTTTTCTCTGTCTTTATGGGAGTTGTCAAACTATTATGTCGAAACGGGTATGTTCTGTGTGGGTAGGGGTAGGCGGTCACTGTAAATGTAAACATTGGTCAAATTTCCAAGAACATATGGTATCACTTGGTCTCCTTGGTAACCTCTGGTGCTCATGCTACTCAGGTCTTTTCCAATAGCCTGAAGTTTATCTCAAAATTATTTCTTTATGAATCCGCTCTTTCCTTGCGCAATCATTGTTTTAAGCGTAAGAAATCAATCTTTAGATTTGAGAAAGCTGTTAGCTTACATTCATGCAAAGTAGTCAATGTTGAGTGGTACCCTCCAGCACCAGTCTGGTTGATACCTGTTATCCTGATGTAATTAATAAATCTATGTCATTTCATTGGCAAGAGTGTCTTCCTACTCACAACAAATTGTGTGCTCATTTTACTAATTAGTATTTGGTAAATCAAATGAAGATATCTCTACCTATGAAACTATAGTAACTAGGACAGAGGAAAGGGTAAAGATGCGGTATGAGGGAGATTTTGGGGTCAGTGGTTTTTCAGTCAACTTCCCTTGTGGTCAGCCCTGATGGATTTGACTCTCTAAAGCAAAGAAACACATAAAGAAAACCCAAAGAAGCAAAATGAGTGCAATAAATCTTTCCATCTCCCTGTAAAACCACACAGAGCAATATTACATTGTTTTTAAATTTTAAAGACATATTTTATATGTCTTATTTTGTAAATAATATGTAAGAAATAAGGAACAGCCACAGGGCAGAGATTCCCATAACATTTCAACAGTTAACTGAATAAACTGAGGCTTAGAGAAATTAGTGTCTGGACAAGGTTGGAAGAAGCCACTGAAGATGCCAGAACTAGGTGTGGCTCTCCTTCCGTGGTTGACCTTATATGAAGAATCCGGGGAAGGTCCCAGGAAGGAAATGAAGTAACGCGAGAGAGATGCAAAGCAGTGCGGAGAAGACAGGATATACAGCCCTTATCAGACGGCAGCGCGCAGGATGCTGTAGTGTCACACGTTTACAGCGACCGCGAACTTCCGATTTAAGACAATTTCCGGGGACACACCTGTTCATTTTTTTTTCTTTCAATGGCTGAACTAAGTTTCTGAATGACTTTTAATCTTCTTGGGACTCACAGCTTCCATCCATAATGTCTCATCATCTCTAAAATTAAAGTAAATTATGCAAATGATGAAATCTATTTTTAAATCACAAATCTCTGTGTTTTCCAATTGGTTACTGTGAAGGGCCAATAGAGGTAAGGGTTGGTGAGCGGGGAATTTCCAGTTCTGAACACTTTCAAACCTTCTCCTCTTTCTGAGTTGATTGAACTTTCTCATTTTCCTTTTTGGTGGAACATCTCCTAAAACACGGAAATGAGTTGGCTTGGAAAGTATGAGCTGGTGTGATTCTGCCTGAATTGAGATGGTGAAGGTTAAAAAATACGGTGTTTATGTAAACATAAACTTGGAATCTGAAAAATTTGACTTTTTGAAAGTATAAGACATTAAAAACCTAAGTCAAAGATGAACTACAAGGCTTAACAATAATGTGGAGTTTAATATTAATTAATCCCAGGCTTCTTACATATAGAAAGTATTTGGGAAGAATACTTTTCACAATCTGCTGCTTTTGACATTTTTTTATAAAGATTTATTTATGTATATAAGAGCTGGGGTGTAGGCCAGAGGTGTGGGGGGGCAGGGGTGAGAGGATTCACCAGAGACAGAGTGGGGAGCAGAATAGGCAGATTTACTGAAATCCACTGCTGATGGGAGTAGCAGGTGAGACAGGAGAGGTCTGCTGTGCCATGTGGGTCAGCTCCCTGGCTGGGAATCGAACTCGTGCTGGAGTGGCTGCCGATAGCTTCATAGTGCTGAGATTCGACTCCTTGTACCACCAGGGAGGCCCTGGATCAACATTTTTTGCAAAGAAGAGATGCAGATGGCCAACAGCCACATAAAAGTTAGCATACCTTACCCCTCACCAGGGAGATGATAAGCTAAAGCCCAATGAGATATCACCTCACACCTGTTTGCATTTTCGTTACCAAAAGATGAGAATTAATAAATGTTGGAGATGATATGGGGTGAAGGGAGCCTTTGTGTCCCTTTAGTGGGAATGTAAATTTCTGCAGCAACTATGGAAAAAAAGCAGTTTCCTCAAAAATGGAAAATAGAACTACCGTATCATTTAGCAATCTTACTTTTGGATAGAATACATCCAAAAAATATAAAAACAGGATCTCAAAGAAATATCTGTGCCCTCAAATTCATTGTAGCATTACTCGCAATAGCCAAAATATGGAAACACAGTGGATGGATGGATAAAGAAAATGTGAGATATTATACATATAATAAAAACACTAACTCCAGAAGATATCTGTGTTCCCAAGTCCACAGCAGCATTGTTTACAATAGCCAAAATATGAATACAACTTATATGTCTACCCATGGATAAATGAATAAGAAAATGCAGCATATTTACACATGGAATGTTATTTAGCTATAAAAAAGGAAGGAAATTCTGCCATTCATGACAACACGGATGGACTTTGCTAAGTTAAATGTCAGACAGAGAAGGATGGTTACCATATGATTTTGCTTATATGTGAAATCTAAAAACAAAAACAAGCAAACAAGTAAAGAAAGAAGCTCATAGATACAGAGAACAAATTGGTGGTTGTCAGAGGCAGGGTTAAAGGGGGGACAAAATGAATGAAGGGGATCAAAAGGTGCAAACTTGTAGTTACAGAGTAATTAAATCATGGGGTTGTAATGTACAGCGTGGTGATATGGTTGATGGTGAATTTCACAGCATTGTATTCTAATACTGTATCGCATATTTGACAGTAACTGAAAGTTCTCATCACAAGAAAAAAAAAACTAACTGTATATAGTGATGTGTGTTAACTAGACATACTGCGGTGACAATTTCACAATTTCTACAAAGAGCAAATCATGATGTCATATATCTGAAACTGAGATAAGAAAATCTTTGCTTTAATCTCTGTTTGTTCAGAAACTTAAATCAGTCAGAAGAGAGAATTTAGGGCCTTCCCAGCCTTTCTGGGGGCATGTGCTCAGCCTTATATATGCTTATATATGCACGTAGCATTCTGTATTCTTAGCAATATGTTAGATCTCTTCCAAGCCCTTCTGTGAATATCTCATCCCCCTAAGTTTCCTTTATATTTTAATTTTTTTGGTCAGTCTTCCTTTTGCTCCAGCTATTACTGCACCTCAGGTAGCTACGATGTTGCGCAATTGGTGCAGATTGTTTTTTGACAAATACTCCAAGTAAAAGCTTGTTTGTGCTGAGTATGCTCTGTTTAATTATTTCAGTTTAAATAAAGGTTTATTTACTCAGCACAAACAAAATGGAATAGAAAAGAACACAAGGGACCACGGAGATGGATCACAGGTGAATTGGTGGTGGGTTACCCAAGGGGAATACAAAATGTAAAAGACATAAATAACAATAAAAATATATATTAAAAAAAAGGCTTATTTAAATAAAGACTTATTTCCAGGGAAATTCCACATGGCTCAAATAACAAGGAGCTGTCCCCGTAGTGAGAGAGGATTGTATTCAAGACCAGCCTCGTGGTAGTAGAGATGAAACAATGCTATTGAATTAAACACACGATAAGTAAATGGTTTAGGGATTCAAAGAATGGAGAGTTGGGAGAGAGAGACGAGAGAAGACAAAACAAGACAAGACGACAAGATGACAAGACACGACAGAGAACAGAGAGATGGTGGTCCCGTGTTTTGATTTAGAAAACTGTGAACAGTATTGATTGAATGTAGAGAGAATCAAAGCAATGAGCTTAGTTTCTGGACTATGTGGGCAATTCAAGTGGGTAGTTTTAACAGACATTCGAATATATGGTTCTAGTCCTAAGCAGAAGAGTCTGATCAAGAAATTGTGTTTTAGACACACATATACACACATTTATATATGTATGTTTATATGTATATATCCTATGTATTGTGTGTGTATGTGTGTATATAGATACATATATACACATATGTGTATATCTCGGTCTTGTTTGTCTTTTGACTTAGAAAGTGATTTTCCATTTGCTGTGGATGAAGAGATGTGTACTTAATCCAAACTAAACCACTCATTCCCTCAGCCCCTGGGATTTGGCATCTTTAGGGCTTCAGCTGCACCTCTAGGCTATGACTTTCAGTCAGAGTACCTTTTTCTCAAAATCAAACACTCTCTCAGGACCAACTGCTTCAAATAGACTCTTGATTTATATCAGGACAAAGGGTCACTTAGTGCTGGAGCTGCCTATGTTGTCAATTAAAGTGTTTGTTGGGACCGAACCACAGCTCCAAGTTTCCCTTTGCCCAAATGCAAGCTTCTCTCAATTTCTCACAGTTGCTGATTTTGAAATGCCTCTGATTGGCCTATGTTAAACTTGCTTTTCTCCTTGACACACTGACTGATTGATTTGAATGATAGGTATGCTGAACTGAATGTGATTGACTGAAAAAAAAAATCAGTGAACATCTAGTACTCAGAATTGTAGCAGATCATAGCCAACATTAAATAGATGAAGAAGATAGGAAATATTTTTATTTATCAAGCTTCCAACCCAAATACTGATGCCCGAGCTTCTCAATGAATATCAGAAAAGTGAAAACCATGTGAGAGAAAAAGAGGAATTCCAAAACCTTTGCCCTGGACACCTACAGTCTAGTTATAGATATAATTCTCATAAATAAATCATTTTATCTGACAAAATGTAACTGTAAAATTATATAATCACACAACTACTCGAGATGATGATAATAGGGAGAGATTTGATAAATCTTTCAAAGGGACTGGAATGCAAGCCAGTCATAGACAATATACTTGGCAATTTTGCTTTCACTGCTGGAATAGTTTACCAGGGGTGAGATTTTAGGAAAACTCACCTTTCACTTTTTGTTCAAGTCTCAGAGTATATTTACAACCAAATAAGGATATACCACCCTCACATCTGTTTCCTTTACCCTGTTGCTCTTGATTTTATCACAAAAGCTATGTAATTTATAGGAAGTCAATTTAACTTCTTTTCTTAGAAACAAAAGTTAAACATTTCAAGGGTATTTTTAAGGTTACTGGAAGTTTGCAATATCATCATGCAATAGAGACAGAAAATCTTCATAAGTTTATATTTTGCAACTAGTGTAAGAAAACCCTTATGTCAAATTAGCAAAATATGTCAAACAAAATATGTCCAATTAGCAAATAGCTGAATTAATGAAAAAGAAGATGAGAATATTAATGAGAAGAATAAATATAGAAAACAGTGTCTTTATAATCCAGTGAAGCAACAAATTATTTTTCCTAAAATGTTTGTGGGGGCCTCCCTGGTGGTGCAGTGGTTAAGCACTGCTCTGTGGAGCTGTCAGCAGCGGTGACGTGAGTTCGACGCCCAGCCGGGGAGAATCCCACATGGCGCGGTGGTCCTTTCCTGCCTCACCCGCTGCTCCCCTCAGCAGTGTATTTTGGTTGATCTGCCTGTTCTGCTCCCCACTCTGTCTCTGGTGAACCCTCTCGCCGCCCCACGCCTTTGGCCTGTACCCCAGCTTGTATGCATAAATAAATAAATCTTAATAAAATAAAATAAAATAAAATGTTTGTGTCTATCTAAGCACCACTGGGCTTGTAAAATTCCTTTAGTGTCAGCAGAATCATCATTGCATCATGACCACAACGACATTAGTTTTCCTGTTACAACTATATGACTTGATTAGGGGTCTCCCTGGGGGCTCAAGAGGTTAAGTCTCAGCACTGTGAAGCTATCGCAGCCACTACAGTATGAGTTCGATCCCCAGCCAGGGAGCTTCCCACGTGGCGCAGCAGACCTCTCCTGCCTTGCCTGCTACTCCCTTCAGCAGTGTACTTCAATTGAGCTGCTTGTTCTTCTCCCCACTCTGTCTGTGGTGAATCCTCTTAGCCCCTATACCTCTGGTCTGCACCCCAGTTCATATATGCATAAATAAATAAATATTTAAAAAAAACTATAGGTCTTGATTATTGTAACTCCCTTGTGATGAAATCCCATTTTTCTTCTACACTATATCTGCACCTTACTTGATCTACCTTGGTGGGCAATAACACAAAGCTGTGATAAAAGATCTCATTACAGAAGCATATACACCTCTGAACACACTTCTGTAGTTTGCATTCCAGCGTCGTGTTTCTTGTCAAGCTCACCAATGATTTTCCTTTTGTAAAAACCAAGCATTCATTCTTTGTTTACATTTTACTTAATTCTTTGTCAGCTTTTAATCCTTTCAGATTTCTATTTCTCTCTTACCATGCCTGTGACCACCTTCCTCTCTCTCTCTCTGTCTTTCCTGAAATGCTCTCTCTAAGTTGCTGAACGTTTTTCTTATCTCCCCCCTCAAGTTCCTTGTTCCCTTAGATGACCTCATGCAACCCCATGACATTAATGCCATTCACATATTTTTTTAAAGATTTATTTATTTATGCGTACACAAACTGGGGTATAGGCCAGAGGTGTGGGATGATGAGAGGATTCACCAGAGACAGAATGGGGAGCAGAACAGGCGAGTCCATGGAAATCCACTGCTGAGGGGAGCAGCAGGGAACCAGGAGAGGTCTGCTGAGCCATGTGGGAAGCTCCCTGGCTGGGGATCGAACTCGTGCTGCAGTGGCTACGGATAGCTTCATAGGCTGAGACTCAACCCCTTGCACCACCAGGGGGGCCCAATGCCATTCATATTCTTACAATCTATATTTTACAGGTCGGCATGCTTTCCTGCATTCTATACTCCTTTATAAACTGCACTCTTAAGAGGATATCCATTTATAAATCAGTAAAATTTACTTATCTATGACATATATATTTTTCACATAATAAAATTGAGAAAAAGATACTAATTTCATTACTGGCTTCAGAGTCATTGACTTTCGTACAATGATCAAATCTTTGAAAGAGTTTACTTCATACAATGAACTTCTAGGATGGAATTACTAGTAAGTACCCTAGATGGTCATGATTTTCAGCCATAAACTTGAAATGCATATTCAGTTATCTCACGTAGCATTCAATATGACAGAAAAAGTCTAAATCCAAATGATTTTAAGGTTACTTTAATATTTTTTTCTTGATGGCAAGGTAATTCTAAAAATTAAATTTTAAAACATTATGCCATTATTCCTGTGTAGCAGTCTTGTCATGACTGAAGGTTTAATCTATAGCATATGGTGGTACTGAGCACGTGACTGGGGGTGTAGATGATTAGTAAATGTCAAATAAGCATCACTAGATTGATTAACTTCCTATGCCTTAAAAATCGGATGATTTGACAGTATGTCACCACCGGGATCACCCATAACTAGCAGCTTGGGGCTAAGTGAAATCCTCAGGCTGGTTTCTGACATATGCTGCCTTTCATTTTTCCTTTTCTGTAACTCAGCATAGACACTCGTCTTCAGATGCACTTGGAATTGGTGCTCTCTAGTGGCTGTAAGACTTTTAGGAGGAGCTGGTTGCTGTGTGATTGTGAGAGAGACAAAAGTTTGTAGAGAATCAAGTGCAGGACTCCCTGCAAACATCTTCAACCCCCAAAGGAGTACCTCCCCCAAAGCCTGCCTTCCCATCCTACTAATCGAACACTGGATACAACCAGAGGTCCAGTGACTGATGGATGATGGAGATACAAAAATAAATGTTACACATTGTTTTCTAGATCATACATTTCATAAATTATTTTGGATGCATCAAGAGTTGAGACTAATTCCAAATAAACTCTATCACTGACCTTTGGAGTTTCTTTTCTTAGTTATGAGTTATCCTACTTGAGTTACTGAACTTCCAAGATCTGGAGCATTGTAGATACACAATTAGCAGTTAGGGAATAGATGCCCTTATGTTTGAAGTTGTTTGAGGGAACCAGTCCTCAATACTCAGAATTGAACTGCCTTACTGCATCTCTGCAGAGTTTATTGAACCCAAAGAAAAGCTTCAGAGCAGCAAAAAAGAACTGAGATCTTTGTAATTCATCTTTCAAATTTTGATTTTTTTATTTCAAGTAAGTGTTCAATCATATGGTTTAAATACATTTTCATGTATAATTTTCCATTTTGTATGATACAAAGTCTTTCAAAATCTGTATCTTCATTGCAATTTACTAAATGATATCTACTACTAATGGACACTTACAAATATTAGAAATCCTCCTTTTTAGAAGTTGTAGTTTTTATAGACAGATAAAAGTCTAATTAAATATTTGATTTGTAGAAAAGTGTGTTTGTGGTAGTGAAGAAATGTGGCAAAGGGTTTCAGAGACTATAATACCACTCATTTTACTTGCTACTCTAAGTAAAACTAGTTTGGAGGAAAAAGTCCATGATGTCAGATTTGAGGTATCTGAGTTATAGTTTCAGAATTTTCACTGCCCCTGGGTTATCTTGCTAAAATAATAAACTCTTTCATGTCTCCCCCTTTTACTTTCAAGGAAAATAATGTGTAAATTCAGTTTTGAGTAGTAATGATAGCACTGAGACTGAACTACTAGGCCACCTCGGAGAAGCCAAAAATGTGTTTTGGTGAAGAAAGGGAGCTCAGGAAATTTTGCAGTTCCTAAATTCCTAAAGGACATATGCTAATAGTGAATGTGCTTTCTTCTCACTTTCAGGTCCATCCTACTTGTTGAGTTTGTGACCAATACATTTGATATTTTAGTCCTTTTTATTTTATTTTAGCCAAATGCTTGACTGTTTTAACATAAATATTCAGAAGATGTTTAAAAAGCAAAACATGTTTATTGGGGTTTAATAATTCCAATAGTGGGTAACAGAATCAGATTTAAAACCTAAAATGTGTCTCCCAAAGGGACAAAATCAGGAGTTTTTTTAGAGATGAATTGATGTGTTATTCAGCTTACACTGTCCTTATATATAATTGGTTACGAATTCTCTACAAAGAATAAAAGGGGAACCAAAAATTCTGTCTTCCACTCAAAAGTCCATGATTATCACTTAATTATCAAGTAAATATTTGCTTCATGACTTCTTAAGTCAATTGCTGTGGCCTAGGCCAAAAGTCTTGCCCCAGTTCACAGAAGGCAGGTGACACAACTTCTCCATAACAGCTCCTGGCTCTCTTCTAAAGTGGCTTCTAAAGTGGCTTACCAACTTTTCACAACTTGTCAATTTTAAAGGACTTTATCTCAACATACAAAGGTAGTGTTTCAAAACCATCATACTCTATTTCATTTGGGTTGAGGGGACTTTCCGAGTGCTAAAAAAATTCTAAAACTGGATTTGGATAATAATTGCGCAGATCTATATATTTGCTAAAAATTCTTCAATCATATACTCACAATGGGTGAGTTTCATGGTATGTAAATTAGACCTCACTAAAGCTAAGTGCAAAAAACTTTTTGCTCTGATTTGTGAATATTGGGCATTCTTTTAAATCAAGAAAGGAAAATGGGAACATAATTTCTTTCCTAAATTCTTTCTTTTAATGTTTATGATAAGCCTCTGCAATGCCAGTGTTATTTCCCCTGTAAATGGTATTATTAAGTCATCATCCTGATTTATAATCAATGTTGTCTTAAGATCAGGAACTGCTTTAATTGTTAAGTAATTTCAAGCTATTATGTTAAAGCAAATGTAAATATATTAGGGAGTGTAACTGAAAATTCACATGTTCTCTAAAAGGCTGACAGTTTACATTCTGCTTTATGGGATTATCAGAGTTTAAAAAAATGTTTTTTAAACAAGCATAATGTTAAATTTGGTATGTGGTGAAAAACTGAGAAATTATGCGTTATGTATGCCAAGTGCAATAGGCTTAAAAGAAAAGAAAAAAACATTTCCTTTGAGGTTTTCACTAACCTTTGAAGTTGCGAACCCATATAAAAAGCCGGAGTGGACAATTGGAAGACAAGATATGAGTAGCAGCGGGTTAGTTATTCACCTACTTTTTCTTTAAAACACAAACAAAAGCATATACATAATGAACCCTTCGCTCACACTGAAGATGCAAGATGAAGAAGGATACATGGCGTTGAACACAGAGCTGAAAAAGAGGCATTTTAACCAAGCATCCCAAGTTAAATTTAAAGGTAAGGAATTCAGCTTTCTTTTTCAACTGGTTTGAGTTGATGTGGGTGTGGGTTTAATACAGATTAGTGATCATATAGATGTTAGTGGGGATACTACTTTTCAATATTCTGTTACTTTGTTCTTCTGTTTTTTTAAGATTTATTTATTTATGCACACAAGAACTGGGTGCAGGCCAGAGGTGCAGTGGGGAGACGGTTCACCGAGATAGAATGGGGAGCAGAACTGGCCCATC
Organism: Scalopus aquaticus; assembly: GCA_004024925.1. Lineage (NCBI taxonomy): Eukaryota > Metazoa > Chordata > Mammalia > Eulipotyphla > Talpidae > Scalopus > Scalopus aquaticus. Next base: position 17,629 of record PVIJ01014350.1, on the reverse strand, counting down.
ACTGAAATCCACTGCTGAGGGGAGCGGCGGGGAGACAGGAGAGGTCTGCTGCGCCATGTGGGAAGCTCCCTGGCTGGGATCAAACTCACGCAGTAGTAATGATAGCACTGAGACTTAACCACTAGGCCACCTGGGAGACCCCCAAAATGTGTTTTGGTGAAGAAAGGAAGCTCAGGAAATTTTGCAGTTCGTAAATTCCTCACGGACATTTATTATTTATAAAGCTTAGGGTAAAACATTATATTTGAATCTGATTGACAATTTAAGCCTCATGATTATAAGGTTTTACTTTAGGTAGCTACTTATCTTTTCTCATGTTTCAGTGCCAATGATAAAAAAAAAATCTTGTTCTTTCCCTCTTTTCTCTCTCTCCATATATATTATATATATATATGGATTAGGATTATATATCTATAAATTAATTTAGGGAAACCATTTGTTCAAGTGACACTCATGTTCAGTTTTTTGTCTGTTTAGCTGTCCTGTTTATGTCAAACAAAATCACTCTGAGGATATGGAATAAGCAGAAGCGTTTGCATAGCGTTGGGTAGAACTGCAGTTTGGACACGGTGTAGACTGTTGAAGAATGTCCCAGAGATGGAATTTTTTACTGGGACTTTTCTGTAACCTTGAGGAAGCAAATGTGAATGACATGTGCTGTTTATAGTTTTAACTGACGGAGGGTTAAATTCTCTACAATTCATTGGGTTAGCAAGAAAGTCCTTAATTTTAGTAGGTCCTGCTTATTCTTATACTCAACAATTTCAGTTTTCAGTTGTCAGCAAAACAAAAAGAAGCCAGTGTGATTATCCGCCACACTGTCAGCAAAACTGAGTGGGCAAGACAGAAGCTCAGCTCTCAAAATGGCGTCAATGTGCTAAGTGTTCTTGTTGGTTTAGGGCACTTCTTGCTAACTTGCAAGACTTAATTTGTTTCTTGAAATTTTGTTGGCTGTCTATAAGTTAACATTCCCTTCACTTAGAGTTTAAACGGTTATTGCTTATAATAAGGTTGTTAATTTGATGTTAACTTTACATCTGCATCTCTAAATTGTTTTATTTGTGGGATTACAGTCATTTTTCCCGATTGATATTTCTTTAATTTTGCCCAATACTTATTCATATTATCTTCATCTATTTGTATCTTTTTTCTAATAAAAAATAAGCTCTAATCAGATTATTTTATCTGGTTGTATTAAATAATACCTTTCAAACAATGTTTAATAGTAGTGGATATTTGAGGTACATTTTTGCCCCAGGTTTATTGAGATGTAAGTGACATATACCGTTGTATAAGTTTAAGGATACCATGTGATAGTTTAACATATTTAGATATTGTAAAATGATTACTATAGTAGGGTTAATTAACGCCTCTATGACCTCCCACCATTACCATATCTTTTTGGTAGTAAGAAAATTTAAGATCCAATCCCTTAGCAACTTGCGATGATATAATACGGCATTGGTAACTATAGTCCTCACGTCCTGCAGGATATTCCCCAGACTTTACTCGTCTTATGAAAGCTTAATCTTATAGTGTATATAAGATTACATCTTATGTATCTTAACTGACATCTCCCCATGCTCCCTGTCCTTCAATTTTCCTCTTATATTGTGTATTTGTTAAGAAATTATTGTGGTTATAGTTACGTACAATACTCTTTTCCTTTTCCATGCTATAGTTAATTTTTCTTAAACTTTTGTGGGAAAGCTTCCAGTGTTTCTTAGTTAAATATGGTGTTAACTCATTAGACAAAAAACTTTTTTAAAAAAAATGTATTTATTTATGCATACAAGAGCTGGGTGTAGGCCAGAGGTGTGAAGGAGGTGAGAGGATTCACCAGAGCCACAGTAGGGAGCAAAACAGGAGGATCTACTGAAATCCACTGCTGAGGGGAGCAGCGGGAGAGGCAGGAGAGGTCTGCTGTGCCATGTAGGAACTTCCTAGTCAGGAATTGAACTTGTGCTGCAGTGGCTGTGGATAGCTTCATAGTACTGAGACCTAACCCCTTGCACCACCAGGGAGACCCTAGACAAAAAACTTTCGTTGAACAAGTATCTGTCAATTCCCAATTCATTTTTTTAAACATAAAGGTAGTGCATTATTTCAATTGCATTTTTAATATCTCTTGTTATAATACATTTCCCCAGCACTATTAATATACTAATGGATTTCTTGCTATTGAATAACCCTTGAATTCCTAGAATAAACCCAACATTGTCATGGCATCTTTTGGTTAAAGGATGGAAGCTCATTAATGGATGGAACATCATAAAAGTGATTGGCTTTCGTTTTTGTGTTTTTTTATTATTTTAATTTTTTTGGTGGCAAAAAGCTCATGTTTCAACCTTTACAAGTTAAAATTATTCTACTTTGCTGCAGGAGAAAACACAGAATACTGAACATGCTGTTTTCACCCCATAATTCTGAGCCTTAATATCTAAAGCTCTTACTGTGAAGGACATCCCATGATACTTAGGAGAAATGACAAGTCTCACTTGAATTTGAATATCTCCCACACACTTTCCCCCAGTATTTTCTGATAATTATTTGATAGTTAAAATAAACAAATCATAATCTTATTATACTCTTTTAATTCTTGGAATTTATTGGTCATCATTAATAATATAACAAAATGTTCAAAAATCATCTGAGAAATTCAGGATACGTGTTAATTGAATTATGATAAATTTTATTAAATCTTATTTAATTGAATTATTATTATTTTTAGAGTTTTTTTAAAAAGTTTTTTTATTTATGCATACAAGCTCGGGTACAGGGCAGAGACGTGGGGCAGTGAGACGGTTCACCAGAGACAGAGTGGGGAACAGAACAGGCAGATAGATGGAAATACACTGCTGAGGGGAGCAGCGGGCGAGGCAGGAGAGGTCTGCTGCGCCATGTGAGAATCTCCCAGGCTGGGAGTTGAACTTGCATTGCCGCTGCCCACAGCTCCACAGCACAGTCCTTAACCACTGCGCCACCAGGGAGGCCCTAAATCTTATTTAATTGAATTATGATAAATCTTATCTATGTCAATGCTAGGATAACAGAAAAGCTGTATATTATTTCTCTGAAATACTGTTCCACATGGTTTTGCATGTTCTTTCTTGACAGGGTTTGACAACTTCTAGTACTAATAGCTTTTCTGTCTCACAGGTTTAAAAGCTATTTAGAGTATGAAGTTCAGGATCAATAATTCAATTTATTGACTGAGCAATAAAATAACCACAATTATAATGCATTTGCATAAACTATATTTTATATGCATATAACCTGTTACACAAGATAGAGATGCTTTTTATTCAGTATAAACTGATTACTGATATAAGTCTAGAAGTCAGTAGCCTTTAGATCTGAATCTTCTTTAATGAGCTTGAGAAAAATAACATACATCCTTGAGACACTGGAGGAGACTATCTCCTTTCTGTCAATTGATATCAGTTTGATGATTAATAACCATCACTGAATGAGCACCCGGTTTGAACTTGGCAGAGTAAGAATATGGAAATTAAGACAGTTGTACTCTTAAGAAAATGCATCCATTGAAAAACTGAAGCACTGCATGTGAGGAAAGACTTCAGATTTTTTTCTGGATTATGATAGCAGGTATCAGGAATCATAATTAGCTGTGATTCTTATTATGTCCTTAGTAAATGAAATGGGTAAATGACTCACGAAATTGCATTAAAACAAATGATGAATTACAGTATTTTAGTGAACGTATTCTTGTGTATATAAAAGTGTACACGTATACACACAAATGTATGGTGTGTGTGTTTGGGGGATTATTAGATGTAGTAATGAAAATTCTTGTTTTCACTGGTTAATATTGTCAAATACTAGCACTTTCTTAAAGTTTGGTATAGAGCAGGTATCATAACTTCTGACCATTCAGCATATTATCATTGTTAAATAAACATATAGTTTTCTATTTACTTATATTTTATACTTTTGATTACCTAATTACCTTTGGAATTCAAATTCTATGTAATATCCAACCCTATTAATATAATTGGTATCACTTTTTGGAAATTCAATTTTCTAAGCTAATTCATGTGATTAACCTCTTAGATTATTCTGTGACGTTGCGCTGGTATAAAATCTTTTTGGGAATATCTGGAACAGTAAGTGTTATTCTGGTTTTGATTTTCATCTCCCTGATCCTACTAGGTAAGTTAAAAGATCTTAAATAAATAAAAATGTGAAAAATGTTTTCGTTTTTCTTATAAATCTTTTCATATTCATTCACTATGACATTAATGAAGATTAAGTAAGGAGCTGCTCTATGTCAAGCACGATATTATACTAAAGAGTGATGTGTTTAATATATAGTTGAATCAGATAAGAATCTCTTCCTTAAATGTCACACAGTCTAAGAGAAAAGTGTGTGTGGTATTTGTTTATAAAATTAATTTCAGATTTCTTATACAAAATTCTACTATATTTTCTTAAATATTTTTATATATTTTGCTTAATATTGTGTTGAACTTACCCTTGCTTTTGTCCAACAGATATTTAGTAAGCAACTTCTAAACCCCAAACATTACTATAAATGACCCATTTAATTTTTTTTAAAGATTTGTTTATTTATGCATACAAGAGCTGGGTTGTAGGCCAGTGGTGGGGGTGGTGAGAGGATTCACCAGAGACAGAGTGAGGAGCAGAACAGGTGGATATACTGAAGTACACTGCTGAGGGGAGCAGCGGGAAAGAGAGGAGAGTCTGTTGTGCCATATGGGAAGCTCCGTGGCCGGGGATGAACTTGTACTACAGTGGCTGGAGATAGCTTCATAGGGCAGAGACTTAACCTGTTGTGCCACCAGGGAGGCCCCTCCCATTTAATTTTAAGAGAAAGAAATAATCACGGTGAGCAATCTCATATTCTTGTAGAAGAAACAGGTTTAAATAAATAAAAATATGACTGGTGGACTAAACACAGTATCATAGGTTTCAGAAGAAAGCATGACAAGGGCATTTATGCTGCTAGAGCAGGAACTTTAATTTATTTACTATTATATCATCAGTTCTTAAGACCATGTCTAGCAGTTGCTCCTCTACAAATATATTCTCAATATGTGAATTGGTTGTGTAATATTTGCAAATAGTTTTCATGAAACAAAAGAGAAAATGAGATTTTCTCTTTATCACTTTAGTTTTTTCTCATTCCAACCATCAGAATCAGTTCAAAGACTTTGTTGCTGAGACATTGCACAGAGAAGGATTTACTCCAGCTTAAAAATAATTCTGTTTTCAAGTTTCTCAAGGAGTGTTGCTTAAGTGCCAAAATGGAAACAATTCAAATACCACGCAGCAGGATGATAGCGGAAGCCTAAAAGGAAATGGTGACAAAAGAGGAAATACAAGTGATAAGGACGCAGACCCTTGTGTCTCTGAAGCTACACACCACACAGGTATCTCTCAAGGCTTTGGGTACTACTAGCGTTAATCATTTGAACTTTAATTATAACTAACAAATTATCCATTATGACTTTAAGCTTATCATAGGATTTTTCTCTAGTCCACTAGTTTATGTCATCTCCTTTATCACTTTTGAAAATATTGTATATTTTATGGTTTACTTATTCACATTTTGGATTGTCTGTTTGTTTTACATGTTCAAGTCCCAAACCCGTGATAATATTATAATTTCACCATATATTTTACACACTGGTGAGCTAATTCCTCATTATGTTGAATGTTATATATTTTTCTGAGGGAAGGAAGCTTTGTAAGGTAATCAGATACTATTAAATATTCATTAAAATCAGTATACTGTATACCACTACATGATATTTATTTCCTCCTTTTTTTAGTTGAGGTGATAGTATCAAACTTATATAAAGCTACTTATTGACAATTAAATTGACAATGAAATTCAAGAAAATATTCAAACATGCAGCTATCATGTCTAAGTAGCTCCAAAACATTGTCATCATCCTAAAAAGAAATCTTACAGTCATACCTATTCTGCAATTTTTCCTCATTCCCTCTCCCCCAGTTTCTGGCAACACTAATTTGCTTTCTGGATTTACTCTTCTGAATTTTCATAGAATGGATCTTACAATATTTAACTTTTTGTGTCTTCTTTCATTTGGCATAATGTTTTAAAGAGTTCATGTTGTATCATGTATCAGTTCTTTCCCCCCTTTTTATGACTGAATAGTATGCCATCATATGTGTATCCCGTAATTTGTTTAAGGGAGAGTGACTGTTTAATGTTTATGGGATTTCATTTTGGGGGTGATGAAAATATTCTGATAGCTAGTAGTCACCTGTATATGGACAACAATGTGGATATACTAAAACCCATGGTATCTATACTGTAAAATTATTAAAATGGTGAATTTTATGTTATAGGAATTTTACCTCAGTATTTACAAAAGGAAATTGTAGTGCTTATATGTCTGAATAGATAAATTACCCTGCACTTCTATTTGGATGCATACTTCACTTTTTTTCCATTGCCATGGTAGAAGTCTCAGATATTTTCAATTTGGGAAAACCTAAATTTAATTTTAATTTGAAAGTCAAAGGATGATGAACTTGCACTTATAAGAATGTTGAAAATAACTGTGGCTAATCTCAGTATTATTTAATATGAAGAGTGATATGTTAAAGGGAGATTTATGTGCCTAGCACAGGGAAAGATTCTAAAACTTCATGTGGATAAATTCCAAGCAAATAGTATAAATAATATTCAATTTAAGTATTATTAATATTATATATATATTTGGTTTATGTTAATTTAATAATTATAATAGATCTTGGTATGAAAAACAATCTCAATTTGCTTTCTTCTAATTAAAATATTTTTTTAATTCCTTTGAACTACCCTTTGCATTTTGAACACCTGTGAATCTGAATACTTTCCTCCAAATAATTCATATAACATTGAACTATTATTTTTACTGCCAATTTTCAGAGACATACATGCAATTTATTTTTTATTTGTTTCCCTAATTTCCCTTATAGGATTGTGTCCATCAGAATGGCTCAAATATCAACAGAAGTGTTACTGGTTCTCTAATGAAATGAAAAGTTGGAATGACAGTTATGAGTACTGTCTGGAAAGAAAATCTCATCTCCTAATCATATATGATCAACTTGAAATGGTAAGTGGTTTAGTTTTGGGAATAAAGCAGTGTTCTTTTCAGAGTTAAAATGATTTTTCTCAAGTTTTTTCACACTCTTCCGTTAAATTATCATTTATCTTAATTTTGGTTTTTGGCTCCACTTATATTGCATACTTGACATCAGTGCTTCACTTGAGTTATCCTAGTCCTGACCTGAATACTTGTATTCAGTTATCAAGTCATATATTGTATATGTTGAATATATAAAGTATTATATAATATGTGTAAATAAGCTGTAAATTGATTTGTATAAGAATCCTCCTATGGAGTGTTAATTGTCTAATAAAATTCCAAAATCTTTCTTAGTTTATCTGAATATTAAAATATACTGTTAGATCATTCATCAAGTTCTTTTTAGGCTTTTATACAGAAATACCTAAAACAGTCAAACTATGTGTGGATCGGGCTTAACTTTACCCCCATGACGAGAGCATGGACCTGGGTAGATGGTTGTCCATTAGATTCAAAGAGGTGAGTCTCCCAAGTTTCCCCTAATAGTCAATTTTATTATCCACTGTAGAATTTATCTTCACAAATCACTTCTAAGTCTTCCCAAATCAACTCTGAAATAGTTCTTGGTACTAAAGAATTCGAAAGGATGAAAATTAATTTGATACTTACTAGAGAAATGATAGATGTTTTGGTTTGTTTTTCAAGCCAAAAGAACTGGAAAATAATAATTCTTTTGCATTGATTGTTTAAAGTCAATCAAACTTAATATGGAAATATGATCTTCTGTTTTCAGTGTTCTGAATACTTTCTTTAACCATTTTTAGTATGTGAAAAACAAGGTGTACAACGTATTATTCTGTATGATGATCATAATGTTAAAAGACAAATAAGAAAAACAAGTCAATGGGCCTCCCTGGTGGTGCAACGGGTTAAGCACAGCGCTGTGGAGCTATCGGCAGCTGCCGGCAGCTGCGGCGTGAGTTCGATGCCTGGCCGGGGAGATTCCCACATGGAGCGACGGACCTCTCCTGCCTCGCCCGCTGCTCCCCTCAGCAGTGTATTCCTGTCGATCTGCCTGTTCTGCTCCCCACTCTATCTCTGGTGAACCCTCTCACCGCCCCACACCCCTGGCCTGCACCCCAGTTTGTAGGCATAAATAAATAAATCTTAAAAAAAAAGAAATACAAGTCAGAACAAAATAATTCAAACTTGTCAACAATTGCATGATCAGTGAGAACAATTTTCATCAACATTTTTGTGTGCTTATACTAACTTTACTATTTAATTAGAGATACAGTTAGTAAAACACGTGAATTCAAATATTATCCTTATGTTGATAGGTAGACTAATGCCCCCAAAGATGTCATATACCAATCTACAAATTCTGTGATATGTTACATTATGTGACAAAAGAACTTTCTGGGAGTATAATGAAATTAAACATTAAGACAGGAATATATTGGATTATCCAAGTGGGTCCAATGGAATTTCAAGGGTCTTGAGGTCAGGTAGAAAGCAGGGGTGGAATCATAGAAGGAGCTGTGATGGTGAATACAGATGTGTCCATGAACCCAGAGTATGAAAGTGGCCTCTAGAAGGTGGAAAAAAGAAAAAGGAAGATGAATTTTCCCCTAGTGCATCCAGAAGGCTGCTCTAAAGATGTTTGTTTTTAACCCTGTAAGACCTGTTTTGAACTTCTGATATCAAAAACTGAAAGATAACAGATTTATGTGGTTTTCAGTCAATAAGTCTGTGGTAACTTGTCACAACAGCCACAGGAAACAGGCATATATTTAGTCTTAGTTCTGTCAGTTGAAAACAGATTCTTCAGGGAGCATTGCCAGTCAGAGAGAACAATACTTAATGAGTCAAGATATTATATTTGAAAATGTTGTGAAATATTTGAATTACCCTTTTATTTAAGAGAGGTTATTGGCTGAAAACAGTAATGAGCGTCTTCAGCAATAATTACTAACAACGAATTTATTGTTTCTTCTGCAGATTCTTCATAAAAGGACCAGATGCAGAAAACAGCTGTGCAGCCACCAGGGGAAACATCATTTATTCTGAAACCTGTCACAGTGTTCTCAAATGGATTTGTCAATATTAGAAATTGGAAAAATATTGATAGTGATTTTTTTTTTTGACAACATGGATGGTACTGGAGAGGATGATGCTAAATGAAATAAATAAGAGGCAGAGAGACAAATACCAGATGGTCTCACTTAGATGTGGAATTTAGAGAAATAAAGCAAAGGGTTAGTGAAAACCAAACCAATAGCAAACGCTTGACATCTGGCTGCAAAACAGGCAACCAGAAGGGGAAGGAAGTGGGTGGGAGTAAGGGAGGGAGGGGGCACAATGGAAAATGGTGGAGGATTATTGGGGCACTGGTGGTGGGCATGGCATGAAAATATACATTTGTAGAGGTTTAAACCTATAACCCCAAAGTAGCTACTGTGATATAGATCAACTTTACCTCATTAAACATAACAAACAAATGATAATAAATAAAGATTGATAGTGAAAGAATCAGTGATGAAAACTTTTATTTTACGATATTAATACTAATTTTCAGGGGTAAAGATTTTAAAATGTAATTAAACACCAAAGTTTTTTTCCTCATTTTTCCTCTATCATCTAATTTGGTCTTATACTCAGAACAATCTATTTAACAATTTAAAATACACCCAATTTTTGGGGAAAGACTTATTTTTATTTTATTTATGCATACAAGAACTGGGGTGCAGGCCAGAGATGCAGGGGATGAGAGGATTCACCAGAGACAGAGTGGGGAGCAGAACAGGCAGATCTACTGAAATACACTGCTGAGGGGAGCAGCAGGGAGACAGGAGAGGTCTGCTGCGCCATGTGGGAAGCTCCCTGGCTGGGATCAAACTCGTGCCGCAGTGGTTGGGGATAGCTTGATAGCACTGAGACTTTAACACCTGTGCCACCACGGAGGCCCAAAATACACCCAGTTTTAATGTGGTAATTTAATCCAGTGTGAGCTCATGTGTTTATAGTCAAGATTTTTAATCAATTTTTATTTTACAACAAGCATGATCAAATTATGTTTGCTTTTCTACATTTGATTTTTTAATTCTTCACAAAATCCCATGCAAAATTCATGGAGTTCTAAGCATTGCATTATAGTATAGATTTATACAGTCTTACTCCTTTATTAACAAACATTAGCTTTGTTTCTAGGTTTTTGGTATTATAAAATACACTGCAGTACATATCCTGAATATTTTCTTAAATAATTGTACTTTCATTTTTACGATATTAACCTTGAAACTGGAGATTCTGGGTGACAAGTGCTAAACATTTGGTTTGCTTTAAACTTTATCCATGCTGCTGCTGATGATGATAATGATTATTATTATTATTATTTTTATACATACAAGCTGGGGTACAGGCCAGAGGCGTGGGGCGGTGAGAGGGTTCACCAGAGACAGAGTGGGGAGCAGAACAGACAGATAAGAAATACACTGCTGAGGGGAGCAGCGGGCGAGGCAGGAGAGGTCTGCCGCGCCATGTGGGATTCTCCCCGGCCGGGCGTCGAACTCGCATCGCGCGCTGCCAACAGCTCCACAGAGCAGCGCACAACCGGTGCGCCACCAGGGAGGCCCCCAGGCTGATTATTTTGAATTGAAACAAATTCAGAGTCAATTCAGATCTAAGAATGAAGTTTGTGCAGCTACAGGAACAAATATGTTCTCCCAAATGATTTGAGTTTAAAGAATAAAGATAAAAATCCATGTATCACTCTAAAGTTTATTATAAGCAACTTACATACAAGTATTTCTCAGTATCAGGTTAGCAGGCAGGTCTTCTGGTCGAAGCAGCATCTACAGCACCCACCCTGACAGGGTCTTCCTTCACCACATTAAAAGATAAGGAGGAGAAACTATGAAAACATCAACAAAGATGCAGGAAACAAAAGCATGTAAAAAAAAATTCAAACTCACTTTCAAAAAAAAAACTCTTAGAAAATAAGAATAGAAAAAAATAGCCTTATCTATTAAAAGGCATATTAAAAAGCTAGATAAAACACTACTGATGTTAAAATACTAGAATTTTCTATGAAATGTGAAACAAGTCAAAAATGTTGACCATCAAGATTAGCCCAGCAGTCATTGTATCTTCATTAGACAAGAAATAAGTAATAGTTATAAATAGGAAATGTTAAAAATGTTCTTATCAGATACTATGTTTTTTAGTATTTAAAAGAATCTATAAATAATTAGAAAAATGGATGTTGAACAGAAGAATATCCTAAACAGTTCCATTTCTATCTGGGAAAAAAACTATTTTTTTTTTGTTTATTTTTAAACTTAATTTAATTTTAAATATATTTTACATCATCTTCCCTTTTGCACAATGCATACTTTCTCCTTTCAGGTGTTGTCCCTGTAAAATCTGCATCATTGATTTACCCATGTACCATCACCATAGTCCTTGTGAAGAAAAGACTATTTTAGAAGAAAATAAAGTTACATCACAGCAATAGTAAAAACATATATATGTGCATGTATATATATAGTAGGGATACAGAAATGCTATGCAGTAGTTGTGTAGAAAAATTGTAAGCCCTAAAGGAAGAAAAAGATTACTATTAGATATACATACTAAGAATGAATAAAAATGATATAACTAAACCACTTCTAAAAATGGTATATAGATTCTCTGAAATCATAAGATTCTTTAAAAATGACACAGAACAACAAAGAGGCAAGGCATTTGAAGAGTAGAAATATCAGTAGAAGGAAATTTAACACTGATCCAGGTGTGTTGTCTGGTTATATATTAACACAGTGAAATGTTGAATGTTAATTTATACAGAAGGAAATAGAAAAGGTGTCAGGTATTAAACCATCTTACCTGTGTATATAAGTCAAACATTGGAAATATCTCCTGAGTGGCTATTTTTCTCACAAATCCATTTTCTTTCCATGATGCATCTGGCCATTTCCACGTTCTTATCACTCAGATAAGGACACGTCTCCTCGCTCACATTATTCCTACAATAAAGGGGTTAAACATTATGGACGAGGGGAGGCCTACAATTCCTCCTTTGCCCAATGACCCTTTTAAAGAATGTATTGTTTGTCCAGAGCCCTGAAAAAGTGTGTTGCAACACATTTCTCTCTTCCTAGGGTTAATGTACCTGAACCAAATTGAATCAAGAGAGTTCTCTTCCAATTTTGTTTAACATTTTGTTCCATTCAGTGGAACTACCAGTTTATAGACACCAATGGTTCTTAACCCTGGGCAATTTTACTTCCTCCCTTTCCTCTCCCCCAACAAAGGGATGCGTGGCAATATCTGGAGATAATTTTGGTTTCACAAGTGGAAGGAGGAGGTGGTCGTGGGGAAACTGCTAGAGACCTCCCCACAACAAAGAATCAAAAATGCCGTTGCTGTTACTGAGACGTTCTGCTATAAGCTAATGGGCTACATTACTGGCCATCATCTTTATGGGTGGTTATGCAGACCTTACGTGGCATTTCACATCCCATTTTCTGTACTATAAAATTGAAGATAGAACAGGATGACTTTACTCTCAGTACAAATGAAATCAGGTTAGAATGGCCAACAAATTTACCTTGAACTCTAAAACATGTCACCAACAGGCAATATGTTGTTTAAAGAATAGATACAATAGAACTGGAGAAGATAAGTTAACAATGTTCAAGAATTTAATTTTGGGGAATGGTGTCTCTGTATCTCAGGTCTTTTATTTTCAAAATAGCCAACAAGAAGATCTTTCTTCATCTGAATATCCCATCAGATATCAGATGGATATCTGAATATCCATCTTCTCTGAGTAACTCTGGGAATAAAGCTAAATACGTGGCGCAGTCTGCCCCATTCCATCTTTCGAATACACACAGAAATTTGGACTCTAGAGAAATGTAATTGAACACACACATTCTAGGCTGACCATCAATATTAGCCCAGCATAATATAGCCCAGCTAAGACAGGCTATTGTATCTTCATCAGACAAGAAATTCTCATAGAAAACAAAGTTCTATTATATAAACTTAAGTAATCCCATAAAGAAAGAAATTTACCATGCCCCTTTTCCTTTTGCATTTTTCTCCAGCCTAATCCAGCGATCATGCGTGCATTTGTGTTGCAAAAGAAAATCCTTTAAAGACAAAATAAATGTCACCATTTTACTTGTGAGTTTTTACTACAACCCATTTTGTCCTCTTTGCTTTGCAAGTCGTGGGAAGACAGATGACAAATATTCCACTACTGGTGTCACCCGAAAATAACTATACGATTCTGAAAAGGTGTTTCATTCTCAGAGGATGAAAGCTAAGACATGAGATAAATTTTCACTGTATTTTTGATTCCACATTGATAAGTATTCCATATAAAAATCTGTCCTAGGATTTCTAAATTGTGGACACCTGAAAAGGAAGTATTTGCAATTGAGCTTTGGCACAGCCTTCCTGATCATTCTAAATCACTACTTCCAAGTCAAGATAGAATCAGAAAATATTCTACCAGATAAGGAGACAATAATAAGTATCATAAACACAAGGTGAAAATGCTGCATATATTTTTTTAAAGATTTACTTATTTATGCATACAAGAGCTGGGGTGTAGGCCAGAGGTGCGGGGTGGGAAGGTGAGAGGATTCACCAGAGACAGAGTGGGGAGCAGAACAGCAAGATCCACAGAATATACTGCTGAGAGGAGCAGCGGGGAGGCAGGTGAGGTCTGCTGTGCCATGTGGGAAGCTCCCTGGCCGGGGATTGAACTTCTGTTGCAGTGGCTCTGGATAGCTTCATAGTGCTGAGACTTAACCCATTGAGGCCCTGTGGTGTATTTTTAAAAGGTTTCCAAGTATTACCAAGTTCTTCTACGTATAATCCTTAAAATGTAAAGATGTCGTCAAGTCTACTGCTTGTTATAGGTTTTATACTATCCCAACACAATTTCAGCAGATTTATCAACTGTACCTCACATGGCACGTTCTGAACATTTTTCATGGTCTACCTATATGAGATGCCCGTGTGAAAAGTTTTAAATGTCATCATGGTATTCCCAATGCCATTATGCAGAGCAGTTACAAAAAATGTGTATGAAATTATTTACCTTTTCTTCCTGGTTGTCAATCACAGTTAAGTCAGCATTTTGAGTTAAACAGTTGTGTCTGCTTGAATTCCACTCTTTTTCTTCTTTAGAGAAAAAGTAGCATTTATTTTCATAAAAAATCCATTCTTGTGGGCAAGTACAATTGTGAGGAGTTGAGTGAGGTTTGTTAGCTGGAAATGAGAGATACACATATTTTAAGGACCCGATGAAATAATAATACTCATGTTCTGAGACTTAGGAGGAAAGACAGGGGCCTGATGTGACAGAATATGATCATGATGACAATTGCAAATCTATCAGATAACGAGTTGATAAGTAAATTTCATGTTAGGTGGAATTACAGCAGTCCAGGATTTAGCAAGACACTGAAATTCCTTTCAACTCCGATATCAGTGAGATATAGATCTTCTTACAGCAACCAGATTCATTTTATCTTGCCATTTCTGGGTTAATGAAACAGAAATCCTGGAATTATCTGGGAGTAATGAAAATAATAATTTCTATCAGGTTGTTATGAATCTAGGACATGTTTTAAAGCTCTAAGGAGGCAAAACAAATAATAAAACAAGATGTATAACTAAGACGTATCTTGAATTTTCTGGCATCAACTAGGAGTCAGAAACATTATATGGTTTTGGGTTAAACAATGGAAAAAACCCACAAGACCTGGAAGGAAGCAGCAGAAGCCACTATTCTTATAGATGTTACACAGAGGTATTTCATAGTCTTTATAAGTTTCCTTTTTGTAGTCTTGGCAGCCAAATGTTTCAACTTCTTAGACTTTTCTATCATCTCTGAGTCCTCCAAACACATTAGACTGTAAGTCAAAATTACTTACTTAGTGACTGTTTCTCCAATAGCTCTATGACCTGGGTAATCATCAAACCCAGTTCCCTCCCATAGTGATGTTATCTTTAAATTCTATATTTAGGGCCTCCCTGGTGGTGCAAGGGGTGAAGTCTCAGCACTATCAAGCTACCTGCAGCCACTACAGCACAAGTTCGATCCCCTGCCTGGGGGCTTCCCACATGGTGCAGCAGACCTCTCTTGTCTTCCCACTGACCCCCTCAGCAGTAGATTTCATTAGATCCAACTGCTCTGCTTCCCACTCTGTATCTGGTGAATCCTCTCACTGCCTCCTACACACCCCTCTGGCCTACACCTCAGTTCTTGTATGAATAAATAAATAAATTTTTTAAAAATAAATTTTATACTTAAAGTTTTACTCTTTTAACATTTGCAATATCTATTTTCCTGCACATCCCAAGAGCTTAAAATATCTTTACATTTTAAAATAATCAAACGTAATTTAAAAATCAAATCAAAATCAAGCAATATTTTGTGACACTAAAAAATAACATAATAATAAAATTTGTGCATTCAATTTTATTGAAATAGTCGTGCTTAGTAGTTTAATATATTCTATGGCTGTTTTTGCCCTTGGGTAATGGTGACAAGATTGAATGACTAACAAATTCTAAATGATTTACTATCTATCTCTTTATGTATTTCTTAACCCCCTTTTTCAATGACTTCTGAATATGTCATGACATGGAAAACTAACATAAGCAGAGTGGAATAAAAGGGATGCAGAGGAGAAAAGCACTGCATACTTTTTTTTAATGTGGAGTTGTTTTCAGGGGCAAAACTAACTTATGTCAACAGCTGTCAAAATAATTATTGTCATTGATGTGGGAATGTTGATTGAAATGCCAGATTACCAGGGTAATTATTTTGGTATTTCCATTACCTTACATAGGTCATGTAATTCATAATTAATTCATTGGTAACCGCTTACAATAAATTATGGGAAAGAAGGAGGAATAATGAAAAAAGGAAAGAAAGGAAAGGGCTCACAATAAGGAGTCACAAAAAGAGGAAAAAATTAGGTGAAGACATAAAGGATGCAATTCACTTACCTCTTTCGAGAGCATAAAGAATAATAAAAAGTAAAGTTAAGAGTATAAAAAAAAGCAATAAACCACGTTTGAATATTTTAAAAATTATCTTCAGCCAGTTCTTAATACCTAAGAAATAAAAAAATAAAAATTTCATGTATATTTTATTTATATGCACACATTTTTATTTAAAATAAGAAATAGGTAAAAGAAAGACTAGATTTGCAGTTTATACCTGCACCTAACAAATGTCTTTAGGTAATTGTATTTACAAGAAAATGAGACACAACAATCTTTTAATCTTATGCAAAAATAATCTGACTTTTTTCTTCTGGTTGAATTTTCTCAGACCATCCTTATATGCAATCCAAATATTAGCATGGATTTATTTTATTGTCATAGTGCAAGGAATCAATGAACTCATCCCACTGAATTTTGTCCACATTCCTAATGCAAACAAGCATGAACAATACAATGATTGCTATTTTAAGTTTAGTTACTTAACTGGGTGGTTGTTCATACAGAGCAAGAACTGAATTACTATATCATGTAGAAATAGAATTTGATATTAAAATTTTAATGGCTGATTGTACTATTGAATATATGATATTGGGCCTCCCTGGTGGCGCAGTGGTTAAGAGCTGCACTGTGGAGCTGTTGGCAGAGGCAACACGAGTTCGAAGCCCAGCAGGGGAGATTCCCACACGGCGCAGCAGACCTCTCCTGCCTTGTCCGGTGCTCCCCTCAGCACTGTGTTTCCGTCGATCTGCCTGTTCTGCTCCCCACTCTGTCTCTGGTGAACCCTCTCACCGCCCCATGCCTCTGGCCTGCACCCCAGCTTGTATGCATAAATAAATAAATCTTTTTAAAAAAAAGAAAATGAATATATGATATTATAGAACGATGCCATTAAAAAAATCCTCTTCTGGTATTTAGGCAGTTTCATTCCCTTTTTTAAAACCTAAACCAGAAAAAGCACAGTTTAAATGTTATGTGTTCTTGTCTAATTATCTTCTTAAGACAAATTTTCAAAAATAAATAAATTGGCATATACGGGTCAAATGTTATTACAAAAGTATGATACTACTTTACACTCTTATGAGTAATGCAAGTGCCCATAGAAATTTATAGTAATATATAGTAATACAGTAATTTTTGTAGAATACTATAAGGAGGGAGAGGGAAAGCCTCAAAGAGAGTATCTACATAGCTTTTTTGCCACCAAACTGTCATTATTTCAACTATCTGAGAAATATTATTTTGAAGTTCTGTTGAACTTTGTGTATTTTGCCAAATTTCTGAAGTCTTGTCATTAGCTGCATTTCTTCCAACTCTCTGGAATTTCAAAACTACACCAATACATATGAGCTGTAGTATTTAAACCTTTCAAAATAATCTTTAGGGTTTTCCTTCTGATTTTTGCTTTTGATGTTTTTATTTCTTTTTAGTTTTTTAATTTAATTATTCTAATTTTATTGAGGTAACATTGATTTACAATGCTGTATATGACAGAGATACAGGATCTT
>PVIJ01014349.1:0-41165 GCA_004024925.1 Scalopus aquaticus | reverse complement strand
GGTACAGGCCAGAGGCGTGGGGTGGCGAGAAGGTTCACCAGAGACAGAGTGGGGAGCAGAACAGGCAGATCAGAAGTACACTGCTGAGGGGAGCAGCGGGCGAGGCAGGAGAGGTCTGCCACACCATGTGGGATTCTCCCCGGCTGGGCGTCGAACTCGCATCGTGCACTGCTGACAGCTCCACAGCGCAGAGCTCAACCGCTGCACCACCAGGGAGGCCCCTATGCCCAACATTTTAACTGGAACTCAGATTACCAAAATAAATCAAATATGACCCCTGCTAGGTAATCTATAGTTTAATTAGACAAATACTTAAGTAAGTGATATTAGCTAACATTTATTTAAGGACATGCCTTTCTAGGTGCTAAGTGCCTTATTAAAATACTCCATATGAGTTATTCCTCTGAACAATACAATTACTGCAGGTGGGTAATTTAACCCATTTTACAGATGGGAACGAGTGTGGTTATGTTAAAATACATTCCCTTCAAGAGGTGGCGCTTCGTTGCCCACCCCTGAGGTTAGACTGGATTTTATGAATTACTTTTTTAAGATTTATTTTTACTTATTTATGCATACAAAAACTGGGGTATAGCCAGAAGTGTGGGTGGTGAAAGGATTCAGTAGAGACAGAGCGGGGAGCAGAACAGACAGCTACTGAAATATACTGCTGAGGGGAGCAGCAGTGAGACAAGAGAGGTCTGCTGCGCATGTGAGTCAGCTCCTGGCCTGGGATCCAACTGGTCCTGCAGGGGTTGCAGATATCTTGATAGTGCTGAGACCAGGTCACAAAAGGACTGTGGCTTCCTTCTCCAGGATGGGAAGCCAAGTGCCCTGTGGTGAGAACAGACAATCCGCCCTACAGAGAGACCATGTGGAGAGAGCCTGGGACCTCCTCCCAGCAACCATGTGTGAATCATCTTCAAAGTGGATCCTTCCTCCCAGGTCTTCAGAAGATAGCAGCCCTTGCTAACATCTAACCTCAAGAGAGTGAAATAAAAAGTGTTAAATATGTTCCAGTCTGTCTATTATACTAAAATGGCCAAATAATTTATCATTTAATTGGGATACTTTGGAGAATAATAGGGATACTGATAATAATAATTATATTGGTTAATAGCTATACAATGCAACTATTAAGGGCAAACTGGCACATAGGATCACTTATTGCCTATGCTTTTACTGCTGTACAATTCTATTTCTTAAATAAATAAGCAATGTAATGTGACCAGACCAAAAATGGAAGTGTAGCATGGGAAAGTGATAGTCTGTCTGCTCTGATAGAGAGTGCTAGGTACCTACCCAAAATTCATTATCCCCTTCCTGAGAAAACACTTACATTGTGTGGTGGCAGTATGTGTTTAGCTGGAAAAAACAAAAAGCCTTGCATATCCTAACTCCCTTATAAATGACCAAAAGATGTCAGCAGAAGTTGTTAGGTAGAGATAGTTGGAAAGGCCTTAGAAGGCGGCTATCTTTAATCAGGAATGTTTGTCCCCTGCAACTGTTTTTTCCCATCTGCAGTTTCTTTAGAGCTAATGCTTGGGATGTGGATGTGTTGGTTGGAGCTATAGTAGTCTCACTATAAATATGAGGCAACCTTGATAAGAAAGGTAATGATCTATGAATTTACAGAGCAGGAAGTCTGGTTTTCTGATAACCGGGAACCTATCGTTCCTGTCCTGGACTGTAAATCTGAACTATAATATGTGAGAGAACAAACACACCCTTATTTTTCTTTAAGCAGATATTACAAGGGTTTTCAGTTATACCTTGATTAACCTAATGCTAACTGATATATCCAACTTCATTCCTCAAGCAACAGATTTAAAGTTTGAATACCAAACATTCACTATTAACCTATCTTATAGAATTGTTTTATATATGTGTGCATGTATGTGTGTGTATATATATATATATATGCATATGTATACACACACACACACACACACACATCCCT
This sequence comes from Scalopus aquaticus, assembly GCA_004024925.1. Lineage (NCBI taxonomy): Eukaryota > Metazoa > Chordata > Mammalia > Eulipotyphla > Talpidae > Scalopus > Scalopus aquaticus. The sequence goes on along the minus strand of PVIJ01014349.1, from coordinate 39,205 downwards.
CAATGTGTCTGTCTATCTGTTGTCTGTCTATCTATCTATCTATCTATCTATCTATCTATCTATACTACTTGTCTTACTTTTTAGTTGGCTAAAACCTAAGTGTTGTCTGACAGTTTTATTAATAATAGAAAATAATTATTTTCAGAAAGCAGAATGAGTTCACTTTTTAGTGCCTAAGAGTTTTGTATGCCATTTAGAACCTCATTCAGTTGTTGGAATTAATAAAACAAGTATGATTAAATTATTATGAGCAATACTCTTTTTTTTTTTTTGAGCAATACTCTTGGATGGGCTGGTGCTTTCACCAATTTTGTTGCTTTTAAATGATTCATTTAAGGGGGTTTCTGAACTCATAACTCCTACTACCTTTAAAAACCTGAAGATTAATTAGGATTTCCACTTTTCAGTCATTTTGGAAATACACCAGAGGATTTTCATGAATTGTTAAATATTTAATTTAATAGGAAATGATCACATTCATTAAATAATTAGATATAGAGTTCTTAATCATATAATTGTACCAGAATTAGTTCACAGAAATATAAAAAGAACTAAATAAAAAGCTTGGTGCATGTTTGACATTTTTATGAACCACAAGGTCTTTCTACATTTTTTTTCTTTTTTGAGTTTTTAAAAAAATAATTGCTAGTATGGATATGGTTGCACTGATCAATGCTACTCAGCTTATAAATAAGATTCTTTTAAGAAATTCAGTTAACTTTTTTATTCTAATTTTTTTCAGGTTGGTTATTTTATATCAGGTTAGAAAATCTTTATTAACAATACATTTTTAACAATTAGTGCAATCATGTGAATATTAAATCATAAAGTAAATTATATTTTTAATAGGAAGGACTCATTGTAAATAGACTTGATTGTATACTCAGTAGTGGACCAATCGTAAAGCAGGAACCTACTGCATTGTAATGTTCTAGCTAATCCTGACAAATGCAGATGTCACATTGCAAGTATGTACAATTTACAAACAAAAAGATTCTCACCATAATTATGCAAATATTATATATTTTCCCTTATTACCACATATATGATTTATACTGTAAGCAAAAATCCCATCTATTTGTGTGCTTTCCCTAAGCATGATCGCTAATTCCACTTGTTTTCCAAGAGAAAGGGGGAAAAAATCACAATTTGGTGAGTGTCAGAATTTTGAAACCTATAAAAGCCAGGAAAGTTCTATGCCAACTGTATGTACATAGCTGTGCTTTTTTTTCTTACTTTTAATTTCCATTAAGTTTCACAGCAGCTCCTGAAAATGGAGATTTCTAAACAGAAGTTATACACTACTCTTCTAGACATTGGGGTTTTTACAACACCAGTTATTTCACTTTCACTGTGGCAAAGAAAATATAGGCTGATCTCATCAAATGTCCTGAAGAGATGACATTTGTTGAGGGTTTTCTGGATTCTCATCGTGTCTTCAGGGCAAAAGAGAAGCAAGAGAGAACGAGGTGTGGATGTTCATCTACTACTGAGAAGAAGCCATGTCTGAAACTAAAATACCACTTGCCAGATAATCTTTCTCTTTAATTAAATAACATTTCCTTTATGCCTTAACTTATTGGTTTTCAAATGCTCTTGGTGATGGAACTATCTTCCGAGACATGCTAGCAAAAATACACATACAAAACAAATAAAAGCAGGGTCAGATGTTCCAAATATCACCATCTAGCAGGACCAAAAGCCATGGCTTCCAACACTTGAAACAAGCTTAGTTTTATGATGCACCTTTTTGAGGGCATATGATGAAGACATAAAAATAAGAAAAAGATTGTTGTTGTTTCTCTCAATTTTACCTTCTTTTTTTTTTTTTACAGTGGTTTCAGAATACTCACCTGTCATTTAAATTGTCCCCTATGTAGATTAGGTTTCAGTAGGTTTGTGGATTTATTTCTGGACATTTGTTTCTGTTCCATTGGTCCATGTATCTATTTTTATGCCACTACCATATTGTTTTTAATACTGTTGCTTTACACTTAATTCTTTTTAAAGAAATTATAGATGGAGTTATATTTCATGAGCTTCTTCATTGTTTGCTGATTTTGTAACCTGCCACTTTTCTATATGCATTTGTTTCTGATAACTTTTGAATGGAATTGTTAGGCTCATCTATATGTAATATATCATCTGTAAATAGTGATAGTTTCACTTCTTTTCCTATTTGGATTCCCTTTATTTCATTTTTGTCTGATAGCTTCTATTCCCATCTTGTTGAGAGTTTTCATTATAAAAGGGTGCTGATTCTTATCAAATGCTTTCTCTTCATCTTTTGATATTAACATCTAATTTTTATATTTACTTTTGTTGATATAATGTATTAAATCAATTGATTTATGTATATTAAGCCCAGCATGCCTGGGATGCATCCCACTTGATTTTGATGTAATATCCTTGTGGGATACCGTTGAATTCCATTTGCTAGTGTTTTGTTGAAAATTTTTGTGTCATTGTTCATTAGGGACATTGGTATATAATTTTCTTGTGCTTTTTTGACTGGTTTTGTTGTTAAGGTTTTGGTATTAACACATCACAAAATGTATTAGGGAATATTTCTTATATTTTTAACAATTTGGTGGCAAGGCTGACATTAGTGCTTTAAAATTATTTTTTAAGGATTTATTTTATTTTTGCATACAAATTGGGGTGCAGGCCAGAGGTGTGAAATGGTGTGAGGGTTCACCAGAGACAGAGTGGGGGGCAGAACAGGCAGATTGACCGAAATACACTGCTGAGGGGAGCAGCGGGCGAGGCAGGAGAGCTCTGCTGCACCATGTGGGATTCTCCCCAGCCGGGCATTGGGCATCAAACCAGCACAGCAGCCACCAACAGCTCCACAGTGGTGCACTGACCTGTTGCACCATCAGGGAGGCCCTAGTGCTTTAAAATTTTAATAAAACTCGCTTTTGAAGTCATCTGGTCCTAAGCTTAATTTTTGGACAGATTCTTTTTACTACTGTTTCAATATCCATGCTGTGACCAGCTTGTTCAATTCATCTGTTTCTTCCTGGGCTAATCTATGTTAACGTAGAAAATTATCCATTTCTTCAAGGTTATCAAATTTGTGGTGGTGGTATTCATAGTAATATCTCACGATATTTTGTATTCCAGTGCCATCGTTTGTGATTTTCTTTTCATTTGTGACTTTGATAATGCTTTCTCTCTTTGTTTGTTTAGTTAGTGGTTTATCTATTTTTGTCTTCCTTTGTTTCATTGATTTTTTATAGTCTTTTAATCTCTATTTTATTTATTTCTGCTTTAATTTTTATTATTTCCTTTCTTCTACTAATTTTGGGTATTAATTTGTACCTCTTTCTCAAATTGGTTTAGGTGTGATATTTGATTGTTTATTTGGGATTTTTATTGCTTTTTAATGTGGGCCTGTACTGTAATTATCTTTCCCCTTAAGACAGCTTGCTGGGTTCCACAGATTCCTATAGTGCTAGTTCAAGTGTTTCTTTGTGGGGGGTAGCAGATGTTTTGAAGAGCTCAAGTAGCAGCCTCAGCTATGGGCAAGTCCCAGGGCTCTGGCCCTATGAACTGCTGTTTCACGTTAAAATCCTCAGAATCAATCCAGGAGTCCTTACTCTGTGCCTTTACCTCTGCCACTCTCCAGCAATGCACCCTCTGTCCTGGGGGCCTGCTTGTTCACTCCTTTATCCAGCACAATGCTGGGTCTTTGCACCCCCAACCTGAGTCAATAACTGTAGGGGCTCATCCTGTTATCGCCCTAAACAAAGTTTCCTTAAAGTTTTTCCTACCCCTTTCCTTCAGACTGATAGCACATTTTGTGTGCTGTGATCCTTAGTTTTTCCCTCAGGACTTTGGCAGTTGTAGCTGGAGTTGGTGAGCCAGGTATCTTCCCTTTGCTGCCGTCTTGCTGGACTCTGCCAGATTTTTCCAATCAAAAATTTTACTAATTTAAAAAAGGTCAGAAGTGGCTAATGTAAATTTAGTTTCCTCTTTTACCATAGCTACCCTGTATGATTTGTCTAACAAGAAGTCTTAACCTTTAAAAGGGTAAAATGATAGAACAGAATAAAGAGGAACTGAACTGAAACTGAGGAGTTAGATATAGACTATAAAATCTGAAAATTGTGTCCAAGAAAGGAGACATCAAATTGGCCTATAGTTACAAAAACTATCTTGAACCACTGACAAAGGAAGGGTGGCCATCCAATCTGCTCCCATTATCTCTATTCCCAGGTTTTGCTAGTTTGTTTACCAAGTACAGGGAGTAATAAGAAAAGTAATCTAAAATGTATTCTGGGAAAGTGGCCTGTGAAAGGGTTTAAATATCAGTAATTCTTAAGAAAATTACCAGCCTCCGAGTGCAATAGTGGAAAAACCATGGAAATTGTCTTTTAATCAACTCATAGGAAAGGTGTGACTACAAGCCTTTGAATTTGCCTGCTGTCTCAAGGTAAAGCATTTTATATATTGTACTGTACTTAAGATTTCCTTTGGAATTTTTTTCTTTTGGTTAAGACTGAAGGAAAAGTTTGCCAAGTTTTATGTCTTCCTGAGTCAGCAAGTAAATTTCCCATTCCTCTTCAAGTTGGGTGAGTCATCAGCCAGGCTTAGGGAAGTTATAGAGCCCTGGTTGTCTGGGCAGGATGAGAAATAACACCACAGTCAATCAGTCTAGACAGTTTAAGGGACAACAGCTTGGCCATTTATGGTATCATTTCCCCTTATTAGAGAGCAAAGAGAGACTCCTGGGAATATATGAAGAGTTACCAGATTTAGCAAATAAAAATACAGGATGCCCAGTTAACTTTAGATTTTAAATAAACACTGGATACATTTTTAATATATGTATGTTCCATTCAATATTTGTGACACACTTTTACTGAAAGAAATAATCCTCACTTACCTGAAATTCACTTTTCTCTAGGCATCCTATATTTTATCTGTCACCCCTACACATATGGATCTGACTTCATATCATCTACCTTTACTACTTTGCAGAAAACAGTAGAGATGAAAGTCTTTTTTCTTAGCTTTAGGAAACACATTGCAGGGTACATGAAAGTTACAAGGTTTTTCCGCTCTCCTGCCACTAGCACCTATGATCAGCACCTGTGGTCTTATACACACACCGATGGTGGGTACCTGGAGTCTGGTGTGGGTGTGCGTAAGTGGGCACACCTGAGCCGAGAGACTAAGGCTGTGAGGGCAGCATCACAGAGGACAGTGGGGGCAGCAGAAGACCACAGGCGGAGTGCAGTGGAGAGCATCAGAGAACAGCTGAGAGAGGAAAGCGCACATAGGGATCTCGCAGGGGAGCCCAAATTGCTGTCTCCGCTCTGGCTTGTTTCCCCTCTAACCTGTGGGGATGGTGGCAAGGGCTCCAAGGTTGTTGTTCAAGCTGCCTAACCAATGATGAACCTGCCTGGCCTGGGATGGTTACAGAACACACACCCGAGCTATTTTTCTTTCATCATTTATTAATCATGTAATTAATGTTTGACATCAGAGAAGGAGAAATTATCAACAAGAATTCCTGAGAGCCTACTTCTCAGACTTTAATATGCACATAGCCACTTGGGGATCTTGGCAAAATTCAGAATCTAATTCAGTAGCCTGAAATGGGTCCAGACATACTGCATGTTAAACAAATTTCCTGGTGATAGCAATGCTGCTGGTGCTTAGCAAAGTTTCAGCGCTTCTCAAAACTTTGCTGCGTATTAAAATCACCTGAGGAGGTCATTTTAATCACTCAAATTAAATTTAAATTGCTGGGGTTGAGATCTCCATTGCTTCCAGGATGCAGCCAAAGTTGAGGACTGCTGTCTTTGATGGATGCACTTTGATTCTGGTTAGTGTTTATTATCGCCTGACTAGCAGGCAAAGTCTTTAAAAAAAAAAATGGCATGGCGGTTATTACAGACTAACTGTAATTCTGAGAGACTGAAATGTGAATTTTCACCACCAGTCTTCTCAATGAGTCTACGTTCAGTTATGCTTTCTAAGCAATTGAGAAAAGCAATAGATTTTATTATTTTAAATGTTAAACCACGAAATACTTTCCAAATTTGGAGATGTTGTATCTGTTACACACATTTTTCCATGAGACTAAAATAATTTATTTCTCTTAATGTTTCTAATGGAAACCAAACAGCCACTACCTCAGCGTTAGTCTGGCTTGGGAAGAACTGGAATTTATCATCTGTTACTCTTTGTGAGGCTTGGCTGGAGTCAAGGAATGTGATTTAAGGAAGAAAATCAAGTCTTTAAGTTCTTGTTGTTTTTAACATAAAGTCCTGTGAACAAAAATAAAAATTTGCCCTCAAAACTATTGATAAGAACATAGCATATACTTAACACATAGCAGAATAAAACAGGTTGTTGAGATAAAATTTATTATGGGAAATTTCTATAAAGGCTTTGTTTCTTAACCAAACAACTACTTCTTTTTTTTCCTAATTTTATAATGTTAGTGTCATCTATTTTTATGCCATCTTACTTCAATGATCATCTCTTCTCCAGTATTGTTTAGCTTGATAAGTGCTTTTCTTTTTGGGTTCCTTTTACTGTGCATGATAGTGCTAGCCCACAGAATACTTTTTCTTTACCTTTTTCTTTAACCTGTTTTTTTCCCCCATCCACTTTATTTGTCACACATTCTCCTCTCTCTTGTTTATGCCTAGCCTATACCCTCTATCACGTCTCTGTTCAATTTCCTACCCAGTACCCAAACATTCTAGAATCTGGACCTTGGTTTGACCTGCTTCTCTCATCAGTTCCAGCAGTAGTTATGCCCTGGGAAACAACCTTAAGAAGCACACACATGCCCCTGACCCTGGGTGGCCCGATCAGAGATTGAACAGCTGCCAACATGAAAAGTTGGCTCAGAAGATGTATAGCAAGGCCTCAGGGGGTGAGTGGCAAATTGTGTTAACTTTCAATTGCGGGTTCTCGCCTTAGAGTGCCTTGCCTCCTCAAGAGAACTTTTGCCTGGAGGAAGGCAACATGGAAAGCAGCTCTTAGACAACAGAAATCTCCTGTGGAGCAATGAAACTTAACCTGAATCTCTCTTGCATGCAAATCAGCACCTAAAAATATATTTGTTCTTAAATAAGGGCAGTTACTCTTCCTACCATTCTCTTAAACTTAGTGGACAGCACAGCAGAGTAATTTATAATGGGACAAAACAGTAATATTTAGCTAATGTTTTTAAATAGCTAGGAAAGAGCTGATATTTACTAGGCATTAAGTCTTCAAACCCTTATACCAACCCCATAGAACTGTAGCTACTCCCATTTTAAAAATGAGAGAAACTGAAGCTTGAAGAGTAATGACTTGTCACACAGAAAATTTGGTAGTACAGTCAGCATGTGAAATCCATACAAATCAAAGTGGAACCCTGAGTACAACTTAGCTATCATATATTTGAATATATCCTGGGTCTCAACTATGCCTTAAGCACATTATAAGACCAACATGAAGTCAAAAACCATGCCATTAGAATATCAAAACCTTAAGTCTAGAATAAATAAATAAAATGACTAGGAACAATTCTACTGGCTTCTTGAAAATTTTTTAATAAAAGAAGAAATGAAAAGTCTAGCCCTAAAGAAAACAAGATGGTAACTACTTTTGAATTCCCCAGTAATAGATTCTAGGGTTCTAGACTATAGAAAATTAATTATTCCTCATTCTCTGCCATGAGGCTGTTCCATGTTATAGAAAAAGCTTTTAACTCACTTTCAAAGACTGCAGGTTGGATCCAAGCTCTGACACTAATCTTACACAAGTTCTAGCAACTTTCTCAAATTTAGTTTCTCCATCAAGAAATAAAGGATCAGTGCCTCCCTGGTGGCACAGTGCTTAAGCGCTGCACTGTGGAGCTGTCCACAGCAGCGGCGCAAGTTCGAGACCCAGCTGGGGACATTCCCACATGGCACGGCAGACCTCTCCTGCATCTCCGGCTGCTCCCCTCAGCAGTGGATTTCCATCCATCTGCCTGTTCTGCTCCCCATTCTGTCTCTGGTGAACCCTCTTACAGCCCCACCCCTCTGGCCTGTACTCCAGCTTGTATGCATAAATAAATAAATCTTAAAAAAAAAGGATCAAATTAAATTTTCTTCTAGCCTTTTAGTCCTTGATTTTATATTCAACATATCCTCAACGACCTGCACATTTATTTGCTTTTCTTCCTAAGTGCTTATTTAGGTGAAGCTTTGTGTGGGTCTGTACAAGTAACATGTTTTTTGAGAGAATTTAAGTGGTGTTAGGTGCTTTGCTCTGTAAATCTTCTGGTTTTGTTATCAAAAGTTACCAAACTTACAGGCTCCTTTGAGATTGGAGGGAAGTTACTATCACAGGTCAGTTGCCTGTTACAACCTGCTATTCTGGGAGAAAGTGAGGCTGTCATTTCCTTCATACCATTCAAAGAAACTATCCTGAATTCTCAGAATATCAGTGGCATTTGTTGGACACTGCACTTACCTCTGTGTTTAATTTTATGTTCAACACAAAGTTCGATTAATTTCCATTGATCACTAGAATAGGTTGTAACTATGGCCTGAAAGGATGACCAAAAGCTTTCTCCTGTTGAATGACTAACTACAAAGACACTTTCCCAGAACTGCTTATCTGCATGATCATCAGCTCTGCACCACTGCTTGAGCATATCCTGGCCCAATTTAAGTTAGTGCCCTGAAATATTCCAGGTTCTGGTTGCCTAATAAAAACTAAAGTCAATTAACACCGAAAACACACAAAATATCATAAAACACGAGACCAGTCCTTGTTAGCTGTGTAAGATCATTTAAACCTGTAACTGCATGGTTCATATTTTCATAAACATGTTTTCTAAGGTTCTAGCATGTTTAGAGGAGAGGAGACACATCTGCACACAAAATATCATAAAACACGAGACCAGTTCTTGTTAACTGTGTAAGATCATTTAAACCTGCAACTGTATGGTTCATATTTTGATAAATATGTTTTCTAAGGTTCTAGCATATTTAGAGGAGAGGAGACACATCTGCCCTGTAATCAGGCATTATTTAGAAGGAGGGCCATATTGTGTTCATTTCATTATAGTTTACAACCTGGCATCAACCACATAATTCTCACATTCTATTCTGTTACGTTCAGTAACATTTTGAGCGCTTTGTGCACACGATGGCAATCATAAGAGAGTGAAAAGTGCAGAAAGAACAACATGAGATTAACTGCATTGAGATTCTGGAAATGTAGAGATAAAGACCTGTAAAAGAAAGCTAATCTATGAGAAGGACAAAACAATCAATTTGTCAAAAACAACCATCTTTATAGGTCTTTGCACTAGCGAGCAAATTACTTGAAAATGATGTACTGGTTGATGCATCAAATGTATGTGCCCAGTACAGCAAACCACAGAAGAAAATATTGATATGAAAAATCTAGCTTATGTGACCTGGATATGGCACAGGGTGTTTCGCTGATTAGGTTACTGCCAGTTCTCTAGAGAGATAAACCCAACCAAACTTGCAGTTGCCATCATTGCTCAGTTTGGAGTAATCATCTATAAATTGCCTGTTTGTTAGGACTGGTAGAGTAGCTATGGAGGAGGAAAAGAGAGCTCCCTGGAAGAGCATCTAAATTTCTCAAAACAGTAATTACCCTCAAATCTTTTCTTAAATATATCACCTCCAAAGCTCAATGACCCATCTCCATTCAGTAATATCCTAGACTCCTACCCCACTCATCCAAATAATCTCTTACCACAAATAACAAACAGCTCAGAGGGTTAAAGAAAAAATAGATGACTTGTGTCATTCATTGTTAAAGGTACCAGTGGGTCCATTCACTTAGTGATTTAGAAAAATATTACTGTTGACCATATAATTTCAAAATCTTTTTTGTTGAAACTTGTTAATTCTCTATAGATAAGCAAAAGTTTAGTTTTGCTTTACCTCAAGGCCCTGCATGTGGTTTGAGTAATATGCTCACTCTATAGAAATTTTGCCAAGTCAACGGAGGGCGGTTTCCTGTGGAATTCCTTAGCTTAAATTCTACTTTAGCTTTCTCTACCACAGCGTTGGTTGGACCAAAAAGGATGGGATCTATCAGCCTATCTCACCGCTGTCAGGGTGGAAAACTGAGAGCAGGGAGGTTAATTCTAAGAGAATGAGAAGGATTAGTAAAAAGCTAACTAACTAGATTGCCGGTAAGCTAGAACAGATTTTTCAGTTCCCAGGATAAAAGATCAACAGAAAGCAAAAAATTTTTTTTTTACAAAGAAGAACTGGGGTGTAGGCCAGAGGTATGGGGAGTGAAAGGATTAACCAGAGACAGAGTGAGGCACAGAACAGGCGGATTGACTGGAATACACTACTGAGGGGAGCAGCGGGTGAGACAGGAGAGGTCTGCTGCGCCATGTGGGTTAGCTCCCTGGCTGCGGATTGAACCCAGGCTGTCACTGTGGGCAGTGGCGATGATAGCGCTAAAACAATCCCTAGGTCATCAGGGAAATTCTTTACAGAATTATATAGTTCATCAGTTATAAATTGTGCTCAGCTACTAGTGCCAAAGAACTAAAATATCAGTAGCTTAAACAAGAGAAAAGTTTGTATTTCTCTTATAGAAAATAAGTCTAGAGCTGGCCAGGCAGTTCCACAGTTATCAGGCACCCAGCCTCTTTCTGTCTATCATCTTCAAAGTTGGTTAAAATAGTAACAAACGCTCTAGTCTGCATGTCCATGTTCCAGACAGGCAGCAGAAGAGAAGGTGCATGTTAATGTCAATAATGTCCTCTTTGAAAAGATTTCCCTGGAAGATGGTTGTAGAACTAAGATGGGCATAAAGTAACAGGCACTTAAAACAATAACAGAAATATGATAAAAGTTTATTTCTGTACAAAATGAAGCCGTTCAGGGTTGATCTGGCAACTCTGGTCCAAAATATCCTCAAGAACTCAGGCTCCTTTTCTCTTGTCAGATATCTCTTAGCACTTTCCAATCCGAGATAATCTCAGGGACCAAAACATCTGCTCTGATTCCAGTCACCATTCCAGATTGTAATTGTGATTTATAATTTAAAAAACATATTTTTAGTCTTTATCCTGTTTCTGGCATAGAACTCCTAAAATCCTTGGAAGTTCCTGAGTGACCAGTGCTGTAAAGGTATCTGCTGTTATTCATAGCAAGTACCTTAAGTTCTACCACATCGGAGTTTCTGATAACAAGGTGACATTTGGAAAGCCCCAGTGATAGGGTCTGGTTATCAGTGGAACCAGCCAGGATTAGGTGGGCACCCAGAGAAGACTCGGAAGCTCCTACTTTATTCCTTCATGCTTTGTCCTAGGCATCTCCTCTATCTGACTGTTCCTAAGCTACATCCTTGTATGATAACTGGTTTTGTCACAAATATACTATTTTCCTAAATTCTGTGAGCCACTCCAGCAAATTAATTGAATCCAAGGAAGGGGCTGTAGCCACCTCTGGTTTAGAATCATCAGTCAGAAGCACAGGTGACAACCTGGACTTGTGATTAATGTCCAAAGTGCATCTGAGGGGATGATGTCTGGTAGGACTGAGCCCTTAACCTGTGGGATCTGATGCTCTCTCCAGGTATACAGTGTCAGAATTGAGTTAAATTATAGAACACTCAAAATGGTGCTGCAAAATTTTACAGTTGGTAATGTAAAATCTAGATTTTAATCCTAAGAAGGGACCATGGACATTGACTAGGTAGTTGGCAGTCCTAGCCACATCTGCACAGTGTGATCAAAGAGCACAAGGGACTATGGTGATGATGCACCCGTGAATGGGAGGTGGGATTTTTACGAGGACTACACCTGAGAGGTGAAAGCAAACGTTGTGCAAAGAGGAAGAATGATGTAAAAAATATATAAAACGAACAAACAAAACCAACAGAACAAGGCCTGGGGAATGGGACAAAGATGTAAAGACATCTAAGGTTTGAGAATGCCTCCGAGCTTGGGAAACAGTAAATGGAAGGGGCGTACTTAGTAAGTGGGAGAATGTGCCTATTCACTGCACAGGACATAAAATGCTGAGAATAAGAAAGACAGTAACACTGGTCAACAGTGAGATCGCTACTGATTTAAAAAGGCCCTAATCTGTAGTATCTTGGTGTGCTGAACATGAATATAACCCTGAAAAAATTTTATTAGCTCTCATTTTGAAGATATTTCATATAATTCATTTTATATGTTTCACCATGTAAATTTATCCAGTAGGACTGCAACAACATCCTAAATCAGCCTAGAATGATGTACTATTGCATCACATTGCATAATACCATCATGCACACATCATCCAGAGTTGATGGCATCCTTTTCTGATGCAATGCAGTACTACTGCCAGGCGGCTGCTGAAGGAAGCTGACATCAACAGCACTATAGAAAGCCCTGTCGGAAAGGTTGAGCATTGAAAATATTTCAGACTTTGTGCGAGACAGTTGAAGCTACTGTTCCATACAACTGTTCTTATTTTATCCATTTAGGCACAATACAGAACAGGAATGCCTTGAAAGTGCGTTAATAGCGTGGACAATTTCTGCTCTGTTTGTGGTGAAGTGACATTTGCCAACTAGAAGAAAAGGATCACTTTTCAAGCGAAGAAGACTTATCATCTTGACTTCGGATGCAAGGTTGGTGACCAAGACAAGCCTTGGGCCCTGCATATATGCTGTGCTCCATGGACAACACAGCTTTCACAGTGGTTAAATGGCAAAAGACCATCAATGGCGTTTGCAGTCCCCATGGTGTGGAGAGAGCCAAGCAACCACATAAAAGACTGTTACTTCTGCTTGGTTCCTCATCTTTCCAGCAGAATAATGAAGCAAAAGAAGTCGAGAATAGTCTATGCAAACATTCCGTCTGCATTGAGGCCAGTTCCACATGGTGAGCGACTTCCTATTCCAGAACCTCCAGCACAATATTCTCTTGATTCATCTGATGAAGACAAGGGTGAGTTGACCTGCTCTTTTCCTTTTCCATCAGCATGCAGTGATCCAGATTTTCACTGTTGTGCATCATCAACCCCACACAGATTAACACAGGAAGAACTAAATGACCTGGTTCATGATTTGGACTTATCTAAGAACAAGGCAGAATTGCTAGGATCAAGACTCCAACAATGGAATCTTCTAGAAGATGTCACAATTACTTGATATCGAAAGCGCCACAAGCAGTTGGAGCCTTTCTTTAGAAAGGAAAGTACTCTGGTATTCTGTTCTGATATTGAAGTCCTCATGAATGCCTTAGAAATCACTCATGATCCACAAGAATGGAGACTATTTCTAGACTCTTGGAAACTGAGTCTTAAGGCTGTGCTTTGGCACAATGGAAACCATCTTGCATCTATTCTATTCCTGAACAGCTGTACAAGAGACAAGTGAAGAAATCTAAGAAGTAGTCTATGACTTGATTTTTTGCAGGTATTAACCATAGGCCTATTACTATTGGCATGTATTTCGTGATGTAAACATCAAATTATTGCAGATCACAAAAAAAGCTAGACCCAAAGTTAGAATTTGACTGTCATATTTGTGTTTAGCACATACAAATTGATAGGAAATGACTGATTTTATTTCAGTAACATGACTTTTGTAAAAATTTGTTGACCAGTGTAATGGAAGGAATGTACTCAGATGAAACAAATGTGCATACTGAAGGCTGAAACAAATATTCTCCTAATATATATCTCCTTATTTGTTCCTTTCTGTTTTGCATAGGACATCTGTCCTATTCTTTTTGTACTAAGATTCAGAAGAAAGTACTAGATAATCTTTGTTAAAACATACATATATTCCTAGCCTCAGGAGTCTCAAAATATCAGAAACAGTGATATAAATAAGGCCCTTCTCTTTAAAATACATATCCAGTTATCTCAATCCCATTCTTAAAACATGGTTAAAGGGGTCTCCTTGTGGCCTAGGGGTTAAGTCTCAGCATTATCAGTGCTAAGGCCTGTGTTCCATTCCCAGCCAGGGAGCTAACCCACCTATGGCACAGCAGACCTTTCCTGTTTCGCCCACTGCTCCCCTCAGCAGTGTATTTCAGTAGATCCACCCGTTCTGCTCTCCACTATGTCTCTGATGAATCCTCTCACCCCCCGCACTTCTGGCCTACACCCCAGTTCTTCTACACAAAAACAAAGTTAAAAAATTTTAAAAACGATGACGACAACAACAAAAAAAGCCATGATTAAAATCCTTAACATATTTTCAAAGCCCTATGTGGCCCCCAGCTGTGTTATAGCCACACCGCCCATTTTCAGACCCTCAACTGTGTTGTATCCTCTTCTCCCACAGGGCTCCCTACTTGTGTAGTAAGCATTCACCTTCTTCAGGTCGCCCTCCAAGGAAGGCTGCCTAGTTTCCCTCACTGGACACTCCTCCTGTCACTTCTCCCATCATAGGCTCTCATAAATATGACCATCCATCCCTCTTTTGAAACACTTATCTCAATTATAAGCTAATACTTATTTGTGGAATATAGATATAGATATAGATATAGATATAGATATAGATATATAGATAATGTAAGTAAGCCACCATTAAGGCAGGCACGCTGACTTTTTTTGTCAATGATTGTATTTCCATGCCTGGATATTACATAATAAACAATCAATATATATTTCCTGATTTAATGAAATGAATATGTAGAGGACACATTGATAGGAAACAAATCCTGACAATATATAACAAGACAGGTTTCTGGACTAGGTCCTGTCAGAGATAAAAAATTCATTAATTTGTTTTTGTTATGAACCATTGCAAATTGGAAGACATCAATTTCCTTGTAATTATACCTTATCATTCTGTTCTTTCCCACCCTAAGTAGATCTTACATATATTCCTTTATTTTATCTCTATTTAATTGAATCATCTGGTCTCTGCCTGACGCTGGGCTCCTTTCTCCTTGCCCCTCCCCAGTACTCTGACATATACGATGATCAGTATCTGACTGGAGTCCGGGAAAGCATCACCAAGATTCACAGGAGGATGTAATATTCCTTCCCACCTAGTGATATTGCTACTTACTGGTTGTATGACCCTGGGGAATTTATTTGACTGCCTCGGTTTCCTGGTCTGTATAGGGAGAATAATGTTAATCCCACAAGTCACTGTTGTTGAAAGGATTATATGAAGTAGCGTAAGTTCTTAGTAGTTACTGTCTCATGATGTGCATTCAACATGTGTTAACAATTATTACTTGCCCACATAACATAATACTAGGAGATGATGCTCACATTTGCCATGGGTAGGCAAGACCATTCCTCAGCAATGACCACACAGGAAAACTGCTGAGAGTAAGGAGAGCAGCAGCAATGACAGTGGGAGAGGAGCAGACAAGACTTTCCCAGGTCTCACACCCATTCAAGGTGGCAGTACCATGAGGTGAGAAGGTGGAAGAGGGTAAAAAAGTCCCACCTTTACTAGCTCTTGGGGCACCTCCATGATCCATGGGTGGTAGGGAAAATCCGATTTGAGTATTTTCTTATAGAGGAAGCAAAAACCCTGCCTGCAGCCACCTGAGTCATGGATTCTGGAAAAGAAACAACACTGATTTAATGAACTGAAGAGAAAGGGAGTTTCCTTAAGGACTGGCTCCTGAACTAGCCACTGTTTGCTTAAGATAACATATACCACAACTGCAAGTTCTGTTAAGCAAAAACAAAATGTAAAAAACTCTCAAACATGAATTAGTTTAGGAAAGGAATTTACTGACTCACATAACTGAACATTTCAGTGGCAACTAGTTCTTTGTTTCTGTCCATCTCTTAACTTTAATGAGCATCCCTGCGTGATATGCTCAGCCTTCATTCGAAGGCTCCTCATGATGACAAGAGAGCTGCAGCCACCCCCGCCTCAAAACTTTTCTGGTTAGAGTCTGGCAGGAAAGAAGTCTGCCACTTTGATGGATCCAGCAAAAATAAGAGATTCTTATCAGCATAAGTGACTTGTTTGTAAATTAATAATGGATTCTTTATAAAATGATGCTCTAGGCAAGTTTGGATGATGGGTCGATCACTCTCCACAGCTAAAAGTGGAGTTAGCTGCAAAAGAACTACATGCTGAGCATGGGGAGCCATCAGTCCCTAAACACAAATTATAGCTGTTCTCAAAAATTGAGTAAATAGATGCTGGGTCACCAGAAAAATAATATTAATTACATTTTCCATTATTTTATCTTGCCATATGCTGCAGGCAATATTGAAATGCTACTGTATTTTGGGCCTCCCTGGTGGCATAACGGGTTAAGCACAGCACTATGAAGCTCTCCAGAGCCACTGCAGCACAAGTTCGATACTCAGAGAGATTCACACATGGCGCAGCAGACCTCTCCTGCCTCACCTGCTGCTCCCCTCAGCAGTGTACTTCAGTCAGTCTGCCTGTTCTGCTCCCCGTTCTGTCTTTGGTGAATCCTCTTACCACCCCACACCTCTGGCCTATACCCCAGCTTGTATGCATAAATAACACCTTAAAAAAAAAAAAGAAATGCTGCTGTATTTTACACAGAGAGAATCCTGAGGAAACATATCCTAGTTCTGGCATTAGGTGTGAAATTCCCTTAGGATAAAAGTCACCAGTACTTGTTTCACACACTAGTTTAGCTAGTCTGATCAGTACTGTGCTATACTCTTCATCAGCACAAAATTCAGACTTTTTTAAATGTTCATAATGTCTGTAATCTATGTATCTCCATATAGATATACACCCACACATAGATGTGTGTGTGTGTGTGTGTGTGTATGTCTGTGCAAGGGTCTAGCTGAGTGCCTAGATCATGTCACTATTAATAAATAATTTTGTTTAATGATTCATTCACTTAAGGACTCTGTTTCCAGTCAGATCTGACATAGTCAGAAGCACTTGAGCTTTTGTTAACTTCAAAACAGGAATTATAATTCTTTTCGACAAGTGTGAAATCATCATAACTCATGTCTCATGTTCTTTAGAAAAGCACATATTGAACAACATTCTCCTGACTGGAAAGATGTATACAATCCCTCAACAGAGCAATTGCTCATTCAACACTTAGGTTTTCAATAGAAACAAAATTTCAAATTATTAATTTTGATTATTTACGGGTCTGTTTTTGGTAGACAGGCCCATTTCATTATTCTTTTGAATGTAGATCATTTTTTCAGAGCAAGAGTGAATTATTTTCCCTGTCAGTTGTAGGAAAGGTGTAAATTCATCAATTTAGAGGTTGAGAAGTATCCATTTAAATTTGAGGCACTGCACCTAGGCTCTGATTCTAGGGGCAGTTGCTTTGATTGAGGGACAGAGAGAGATAAAGGTAGAGACAGAGAAACAGAGAATGATGAATGCTAACCAATTGTTGGGGCAACAAGGATTTCAGGGTGATACAAGAAAGTTTCAAGAAGCGAAATCACAGTCCAACCTAGATTGAATCTAAGAGGAACAAGCTGAGGCTGAATCTGGGCAAGAGACACTAGGAAGTAAATTGATGATGATGATGATGATGATGATGATGATGGTGATGATGATGATGGTGGTGGTGATGTTCTTTACATAAGAAAGGGCATTCTCCTCTAGTCTAGACAGTAAGCATGACCAAGGGACACCCAAGGACCCCAAACTGTTGAGGGATGTAAGCTGTGAAAGGGACCCAGCCATCTACTGCACAAAAGCAAAGGAAGCATAATCTCAGTGTAGTCAATTTTTAATAGTATTAGTGTGTGGAGAGAGAAAATAAAGAATATTCCTAATAATGATTTCCATCCCCAGCCCAGATACCCATCCCCTTGTGGACAAATGCCTAGCTAAACAGGATCAGTTGAGTGGGATTGCTAAAGCAAGTCCAAGGTGTCTTCTGGTGGGGAATCACAAGAAAGAGGTTATGCATTTTCCAGAGACCTGGGACAGGAGGAGAGGGAGAAAATGCAAAATACAGCAGACCATCCAACACGAAGTAAAGGTAATGGCTCCCTTTGTCTCTGCCAAGGACTAGAAGCAGCCTCCTCATTGTCTTTCACCAATGTATCTCTTCCAAGTGCCACTATATATCTCTCCTCCATGTGCCTCCTCCGAGTCACCTTCCTATCAGAACCAGGGTGCAATTTGGGCTACCAAAGCAAGAGAGAGATTGGCCCACCTGCCTCTGGTGTTAACTAGGTTGAACTGGCTGCTCAGCTCCAACCCTAGTTTCCAGTAAGTGCCCCCCTCAGGAAGTCCAGTTCATGGAATACTGGGATTTGTAATTCAAAGCAGCTCCATAGAAGTGGGGGTGAGGAAAATGTTGCTTCCACTTAGAGGAGGTGTGTCAATAACAAGACTGCAGGTTTAATGAGGGGATGAATTGTGTTTATTTTATGTAAATCTCCTCCTTAATAAATATTGTCAAATAATAACAACACCGGATTTGCCAAAACAAAGCAAGTGGGATAAGGCATGGAAAGTTGGGGGCAGATATAGAGATATTCCCTGAGCAGCTAAGTGAAATGTTTGACTCTTCTTATGGAGAGTCCAAGGGTTTTGTTGTGACTGAGAAGGGGCTGTTCAAGTGTGCTAAGTCATATCAGACTCTGCCCAGATGTCCACATTCCAAAGATAATTCAAACCTTGTTTTTCATTAAAGCAGTCATTATAAAGCAAATGAATAGCTGTGGTACTATAAAAATTAGTCTCTCTGTGTTGCTTTCTTCACCTTATCCTGCTTCTCCTCCCTATCCTGCCCAGCCCTACTCTACTCATGCATTCCAGGGTATTCTGGGATGTCTGAAGTAGATGCAATCACATCTCTACTTACAGTAAGGCTGGGTGGAGTTTGTTATCTGGTATTAGGCTATGTGTGGGTGTTTTTCTGGAGTTTTGTACAGATAACAACATAGGAGGCAACTGCCCTCAATAAGTGAGTAGTAGTATCTATACCCACTTCGTTTCGTAACTATTTAATCTTGATTAGCGCAAAACTCAGTATATCCTAAGAGACAATCATTTTAGTCTGCCAAGCCTGCATTTAATCAGTAAGGAATTTTTTGTTCCCATGCTTATGCCTTCATGCCACACAGCATCTAATCATGTTTTCCTAACTAAGCAAAGTGTCTTAGTAGCAAACTCAACTTTTTAATGAAAAAAAAAAAAAGAAAAAAACACATTCGTGGGTTGGGGGATTGGAGTGAGGGAGAGGGAAGGCATAGTTAGACAAGAGACTTTACCACTTAAATGTACACTTTACAATGGAAAGACAAGCTCATGAAAAAATAGAACAAATTAAGGATGTTCTTTGTTATTTGCAGAAGTCCATCTAGATTCCTGAATGCAATCTCAGGTTTTACTGGTGATAGAACTACCTGATGGTTTTTCATTTACAGGCTTCCAAACCTATAATAACCTATTTGTGGCAAAGAGACCTCGAGTTATAGGAATTGCTGGGAGTGGAGAAGTGAAGTGTGAGTTGGAGTGTCAGTAATAAGAAAAGGGTCATTAATATTTTTCAACTTATAACTGGCTGGGTTTTAGATGGACACTGAGTTCCAGCTCTGCTGTTGGAGTAGTCAGAAACAAATGAGTGGACATGAAACCCAATTACTATGCCGGGGCTTGGAACTCCACCCCTGATCTCCTGAACGAGGGGGCTGCTGGGAAAGGAGCAGAGCAGAGCGAGCAATTTTTTTTTTTTTTGAGATTTTAAAAAGGAATGAGGCACAATGGGCTTGCTCTCATTTTGTTGTAGATACTGTGGAAGGCAGCTGCCCAGGCTTTCAGCCCTCAGCCCTTCACCCTCTTTGCCATCGCCCTTACCCCTCCCTGCCACATCAGCAACAGAAGGCCTCTGCTGCACCCTTCTAGCACCTGGAGCTGTAACTTCACACCATCCCTTAGTAACTGGACCTCTTCCTTCTCTATCCTGCTAGTTCTCCCTCTCCCTCTGTTGGTTAGAATAAATTGTTTTTCTTTTTTGATGCACCAAAGACCCTTTTGTTTATACTTGCGATGGCAGGCGGGTGGCCATATCCTGCACTGGTGAGAAAGGTTCTGATCTGATGACCATTTTTAGACTCTGTCCAGTAACACTATTACTTATTAGCTGTGGGAACGTGCTTAGATGACTTTTTCAAATCTCTCTGTATCCCAGTGTCTTTGCAAAGTGGAGATATTAGTAAATGCTTCACTAAGTTATTGAAAGATAACTGAGTTAATACAATGAAAAAGTGTGGAACGATGTCCTAACTTACTGTAAGATTCAGTATACATTGCCACCAGACCTACCATTATAATTATGCTCATATACATCTCTGATTTTCAATATATTAAATCATTTTTCTTCTATTTCTTGTTCCACTAATCAAGTTGAGTGTTAGTTAACTGCCTTTTTGCATCTTATCACTTTCATCATGGCCAATCCTCATGTTTTCATGTCTAGGCACTTCGGCTGAACTTTCATTTGCACAGAACTTTCCTTCGCACTCTTAAGTTCTTAGATCATTTTACTGGCAGTAACCAATTGTTTGCTTTCCATCGTCAAACCTGCCAGAGTCACTTCAGGAAGCCCTTCATACGATGCCATTGAAAGGAACAAGGAAAGAAATTCCCAACTGCTTAAGTATGTTTCAAACCATGAGTCTGATGCCATGAATGAAATCCCCCACATTAGTCACTCCTGAGGGACTTTCTGGAAACTTGGATTTTAACTAGGTGAAAGATGTTACTATCTTCTTGAGATAGAATATTAGCCTAACAACACGTTAGCATGATTAGTTCTCTGATTAAATATTTTTACCATTCATTTTTTTTCTTTAAGATTCATTTATTTTTGCATATAGGAGCTGGGGTGTAGGCCAGAGGTGTGTGTGTATGGGAGTGGAGGTGAGAGGATTCACGAGAGACAGAGTGGGGAGCAGAATAGGAAGATCTATTGAAATACACTGCTGAGAGGAGCAGCGGGCAAGACAGGCGAGGTCTGCTGTGCCAAGTGGGTTAGCTCCCCTGCTGGAGATCAAACTGGTGCAGCAGTGGTTGCCGATAGCTTGCCAGTGCTGAGACTTAGCCCCTGTGCCACCAGAGAGGCCCCTTTTTCTGCCCCTCTTATACCAAAACCTTCTTAAGATAACAGTTTTTGTAGGACCAAGCCAAGGGTATTTGAAAAAAGAAGAGAGAAAAAAAGGCACTAAGTACGCAAGCATATTTTGGTCATGATAGAGCAATTTCTCTCCTGTTTTGGAAAAAGACATTCTCTTCCCCAGCTAAGTTTCTTTTGTCTTAAACAAGCTTCATTGATGTAAGAGTCATAACTAACAGTGGGGAATGGGGCTAGGGAGGAAAAGGAGGGTACAATACCCAGGACAGGAATTTGCTCTTACACGCACAACCTAGACTACATGCAAACACTATGTGGTTAATACTGTTTTCTTTGAACTAAACCTTTTGTTTTAAGCTGATAGTCCTGCCTGTGACACCTGAGGAAGCGCCAGACACAGACAGCATCAGGAAAACAGGATGTGCTGGGTCAAGATGACCAATAAACTGAGGGCTGAACAGGACAAAGACCAAGGACACCAACCATAATATGCCTTTGTGATGGGTTGTTTGCTTATCATTAACTATCTTTGTTTAACTCACTAGAGAAAGGCCAGCTTGAGTTTATATGTCAGATGGTTTTTTGGGGTAAAATACTTGCTGTTCACTAAGATTGCTAGCTTTCTGACAATAAAGTGTGCTGGATAGATTCAATTCTTGTCTCTGCTTACTGGCTTCTGTCAGTGACAAGCAGCCGAACCTGGCATTTCTGGCTAGTCATGCTGAGTCCCATGGCATGGAACTTAGGAAGAAAACTACAACCCATTCATCATCCATTATTTCTTTGCAATGTGTATTATTTTTTGAATTGTGTCCATTTTGCTCTGAACATTTCATATATTAGCTTAGTCTTTACACTGAACCAACCCTATTGTTATGCCCATTATCAAATGAGAAAACTACAAGAGATTTTCAAGGATATAGAACCAATAGCAGTGAAGGCAGGTGGGAGTTGACCCCGGAAAGAAATCACATTCTTAAGCACTAGACAACACTTGCTCATCCGTATGACTGCCTATAGCTTTGTTGTCTCCTAAAACTATTCTCTTCTTTCTATCAGATTCCCTTTGATACCTTAGGTAAGAAAAGTCCTCATGACAAACATGGTATAACACTGAATTAACAGAGAAACTGCTGTAAGGACAACAACTACTGAAACTGCTTTTTCTTCAACAAATGAGAACATGGAAGTAATTTTGTGGCCAATGAACATGGAATACTTAAGATATGCTGCAAGCCACCATGTAACTCTAGATTCCTGAAACTGGTAGTATGAAAACAGCTCTAAGGCTACTTTTGAGCAGGGATTAAAGTGAATACTATACCACTGAAGTAATTACAGCAAAAGAAAAAAAAAAGTCATTTTCTTGCCATATGTTTCTCCTTTCATTATTGAACTATATGAGAGATCATGTGTTTCAAGTCAGTGTCACTCTTATTTGGGTTCAAATCAAATTCCACAGTGTTATTTTGGATGATACAATTTCCCTAAAGTTAAATGGCATTTCCTCCCCTTTTGTTGAGATCTAAAGAAACAAGATATCAATTCCTGATTCATCACTTTAATCACTCCATTGTTTATGCCCTCAGCTCTCTTGTGCATTCTTCCTTCATTTTACTCCCATAACAGGTAATAAAGCATTTTCATTATATTTTTGAAGTGCCAGCCAGTGTCCTAAGCACTGTACACTGATGAACTCAACAGTTCCCTATGAATATATGGGCGAGTACAAGAGCCCACATGCAAAATGGTTGGGAGACAGGATAGTACAAGCACGTGAAAGATTTTTTTTCTGAATGCTTTTAGTCTCTGTAAATGGGAAACAGGCTATAATCATTTCACAGATGAGGAATCCAAAAAAAAAAAAAAAGACTACATTACTACAATATAGGACTATGATTTAAATTTGAGCAATCTGATGTGCAAATATTTTCTCCCACTTGATAGGGTGTCTTTTTGTTTTAATGCGTAGAGGGAATACTACTGTGCTACCCAAAAAAAAAAAAAAAAAAAAAGCCATTTACAATAACACAGATAGAAATGGAGGGTATTATGCTTGGTGAAGTATGTCTAACAGAGAAGACACAAACCTTATGATTTTGCTCATTTATGGTGCACAAAGTCTCAAAACAAATTATTGAACTAAATTAAGTAAAACAAAAACAACCTGTTAACACTGTAAGAACAAAATAGTTGTTATCAGAAGAGGGTAGGGAAGTGGGGTATACATCGAGGAAAAGGTGTCAACTACGTATGTTGATGGATGGAATCTAAAATTCTGGTGACACAAAATGGAGCAGAAAAGGACACAAAGGACCACAGAGATGGATCATGGGTGAATTGGTGGTGGGTTACCCAAGGGGAATACAAAATGTAAAAGATATAAATAATAATAAAAATAAATAAAATTCTGGTGACAAACATAAGGTCGTATTTACAGATGCTGACTTAAAAGGTTGTACACTGAAACCCATCAAAAGCTATAAACCAATGTTACTCCAATTAAAATAAGAACTTCTCTGCAAAAGACAATGTCAAGAAAATGAGAAGAAAAACATCTGAGTGGGGGAAACATTTCTGAAACACATATCTGATAAAGGATCTTACCAAAAATTACAAGATTCCTTAAAACTTAACAATAAGAAAATCAACAAATACATTAAAAAATGAGGCAAATAAAGAGCACAAGAGGTTCTCATACATTTTTGATTTTGAAACAATTCTAGGAAAATTTTCAAATAACTTGGAAGGCATTGCACATAGAAACATCATTATCAGTAATATATTTTAATCAGAATTTAGAATTGTTCGTATTTTAATGTGCTGAAATTAACTGATGATGAGCACTAGCAGAAAGAAAATTGTAAATAAGAGGTGGAGAAAGGTATGGCTTAATCTTTCCTTTTGGAGACAGTATATTGTACAACACAAACAGAGGAGAGAAAACAAAGAGGAAGGAAACAAAGGGATGGAGACTGACATTTATAAACTGTCAGGCTTTGTGCCAAGCGCTTCATATGCATTTTCTCCAAAACTCAGCATCCCTAGTGTGAATCTTTTTTCCTCCACATTTTACAAATGAAGATTAAGGTCATCTATCTATTAAGGACAATAATCAGCATTGTGACTAGGGTTCTGTAACTCTAAAACCAATCCTCTTGCCATTTTAAGCATGCTGAGATTGGTCTTTAAATCTTTCTGCAATAACTAAGCCCTGCTTATTGAGTCTGTGAGTGAAGCCAGAAACCAAGTGGAAAAAAGAAATCTTTTCGGTCTGCAAATGTCAAGGGTGATAATATATAGCTATGTTCTTAACACTGAACTTAAAATCTTGCAACCCAGGCTTTTGTAAAAATATGAAGTATTTCAGCAGCACTCTAAAAAAGTTAATGGTAAAATGTTCTCCATAGTGACAATATTTCACCTATTTCCTAGAACCTATCCTATGAAGAATGAGTCATCTGTAAGTAGAGCATATTAGATCATCTGTTCTTACCAGAGGCAGTAAAATTTAGTATCTAGGGTTATGGTTGGATTAACGGTCTCCCTGAACTTGACTTCAGTGAGCAAAAAGTTTTGAAAGAGTATTTCTAAGAAATTATGATTATTCTTCTTTTACATTGTAGAGTGTATGTATCACATCAGAAATATTTGAAGAAAAATAGCTTGTGTTTCAAGAAAGATTATCTTTAAACTGCAATAAAATATCTAGCTAATTTACTGAAGTCAGTATTATTTATTAGGTTCTATTTGTACTTTGAACTCCACTGGATACTATGTACAAAGAAAGCATGGTGTACTCAAACTAGTCCATAGTCTTTAGAAATCCTTGAGTGACCCTTCTTTTGTGAGTTCCCAGGCAATGAAGAAGCTATTTGAGATGAGCACAAACCAGTCATTTAAGCTGGTTATTTCATCTTCGTGGAGCAAGGAGAATTAAAGTAATGGCGGGGTACTCTTTCTCAATCTCATAGCCAATCTACATTTACTCCTTTAAATATCTTCTAAATTAATCTGTCTTGCACGTTATATTTACTGCTATTCTTAGAATCTGTGCCAAAATACTTTATGTATTGCCAGCACTGATAAATGAATACTTAAATTTTCCAATAACTCATGTGAATATGTATACATTTACAAAGTCATCAGTATGACCCCCAAAATAGTTTTGTTGTTGTTGTTGGGGACAGATGCCCTACCAAGGTTTATTATTGATATTCTCACTGTTAGTTTGATATTCATTTTTCCTTTTAAGATCAATGTCAGTTCATTTGTTGTGCTGTGACAATTAAAACAGTATTTTAATATTATAGCATTGTCTGCTTATTTCTGTTCTTTTTAGAATTTGCAATAGCATCCAATCTCCGTTTGGAGTCACCAGTGTCATCTTGCTTTCCTTTCGCATAACAAGGAAGCTGTTCACGATGTTATATCATACAGTTAGAGTCCAAGAAGAAGTTTACTCAAGTTCAAATCAACCACACCTTTCAATACACATATACAGTGGTGTCTGTACATGAAGGGGAAAAACACTTGGCAAACAAGACTACAATACAGCTGCAAGAGGGTGACACATAGGCTATGAATGCTTACTCTTAGGCCAAGAGATCCCTTATCCCTGTACTTCTGGACTTTGGACTCTTGAGGATCTAGATTCAAGAAATACTGTTAGTATTTACAGTCATGGCTCCTTGTTAATTTCTGGAGATTGGGTGAGGTGTCTTAAGGTTTTTTTTTAATGTACCCACATATGGCAATATTCAGGGACCTAAGAAGAAATCACAACTACTAGGTAACTTTACTTCTCCTTCTTTACCCAGTTATGGGATATACAACTTTTGTCAGCTTGCGATGTGCATAAATCTGGAGGACAAGGATGAAGCAGCGTAAGGAGAGAAATATTCTGTTTAAATATGAGACTCCAAAAATATAGTAACACTTTGCAACTTAATGAGAAATATTAAGCTCCAACATATCATTTTGTTATTTTTTAGAAAAAGAAACTTCAGATAGTGATTGAAAAACCTACACACAGTTAATAGGAGTTATCTTGAAATTGGGAAATAATTTTTTTCATTTTAATGCTGAAGATATGAAATGACTCAGTAAACCCTGGTAATGTATTAACACTAGACAATTAAATCTATTGTTTCAAATTTCATTTATCAAGTTAATTAGACAATATTATTCTTTTTTCCAATTCATTTAACTTGATAGAATTTGGTGAATGTAAATAAAAATATAACTCACGCTCTGTAAGTAGGCTAATGTCTATCAGTTTAAAAGCATGTTAGCCTGAGACATTAATAAAACTATATTTGAACATTATTGCTGAGTAATTCTTTAAGTAATTCATTAAAGACTTTATTGAGGAGGAAGCTGGGGTGGATAGGATATGTAAGGAAGGGAAAAATACATCTTTTGAAGATCATAATCTAAGCTTTTAAGTGGCTTAACACAGTCAGAATTAACTTGGCTACTGCTTGGGTTTGATGAAATTGACTGCTAAAGATCACTATTTCTGGTAACATTCAGGACTCAACAGGAAGGGAAGCCTTTTCTGCCATTTCAAGCAGGACCTGAGTAGCTTTTTGCTGTACGGGCTCTTTCTTGAACCAGGTCTTTCCTCATCTCAGTACCTCAGGACTTCAAATTTCACTTTCTAGTCTAATCCAAAGGCTAGAAAACTAGATCTACTTATGTCATTAAAGGCCTTAAAAAAAATCTAAGTTTTGATCATTTTGAAAAGAAAACAAGAATAAAATATTCCTTTTTTAATCTTAGCAATGTTACTTGATTGTAAAAGTTTGCTTTTGGATTTTTAAGAACCTTAATTTTGATTTCCTTATGCCTCAAATGTTTTCAGCCATGAAATCAGAAACTTCTCAACTCTTCCAATGAACTAAGCCACACTTGCTTACACTTTGGTACCTCTGCACTTAAAGATTTAAAGAATTATTTTCTATGGGATAGTTGTCTTGATCCTCCTTGAGTTAGATGCTTCTCTCACGCACTCTCAGAGGAAACGTGCCTATCTATTATGCCTCATTGCAATCATCCACCAAATTTCTCTCTTTGCAGAAAAATATCGAATGGTTTCACTTATAACAGGACTATAGGGAGGCCGGGTGGGAGAGAGACAATGAGTGGGGGGGGGGGGAAGAAGGGAGGCGGAGGGAGGGAAGGAAAAGGGCACAAAATGGAATAGAAAAGAACACAAGGGACCATGGAGATGGATCACGGGTGAATTGGTGGTGGGCTACCCAAGGGGAATACAAAATGTAAAAGACGTAAATAACAATAAAAATATATATTAAAAAAAAATTTCTCTCTTTGCCATTAAATTGATGCCTCATGGATACAGCTTTTACTTTAATAATTTAACCGTCATCCCCAATATAGTTCTTGCACAGAGCAGCTGCACATCAAGTGTTGAGTAAATTAAGGAAATTAAAATACTGTCCAAAGGGACAAAATGGTGATTTGACTGTTTCCTCCATATTTGAGCTAAAGTTGCTAAGCAGAGATAGCACCAGAAGTCAATCTATATGTACCTCTTCTATAACGATTCAGATGGATTACTCAATAGCAACACTTTGTCCACGTAAACTGAGTATGCTAACTTCATGGTGTTAAAGCAATGTATAATGACGTTATTTTTGCGTTAAAAGTTCTAGTTATAAGGACTGCTATGAGAATGTCACACTGGGAATGAATAGATCAAAGAATGGAACAAATGAAGTCATTAAATGGCTAAATTCTGCTTTACAAGTTCACTAGTGTCATTGCACAATCAAGGTCCCAGGGTTCAGTATTTATTCTGAATGGATCTGCTGTGCCTTTAGCCCAATTAATTCAACTTGTAGATTCATTGCCCAGAAGTGAGTAGTGCTTAGATTGTCTTCTAATTAAATCATAGTGATGATTTTTATACTGACGATCACAATAGCCCCACAGTGTATTAGTAAGTTTAAGAATAAAGAACTATTCATAAAATAATGACTATAAAACTGTGAGATTTCATTCTGCTTCTAACACTTACTGGCTATTTGTCCTTGGAACATTTTCTTAACCTCTGTGGGCCTCATTTACCTTTTAGGTAACATGGGGTTAGTAGGATTCAGTTCACAAGGCTGTTAGGAGGGATACAAGAAATTACAATGAAAAGAATTTGATTATTAAATTTTAAAAGGACAGGTTTATTAGGAAAAGGAAAGGAGAAGACCTCGCACAAAGTGGACAGAAGAAGCTGCTGCTGCTTTGCAAAGGGAAAAGGTTTGTGAAAATAAACGCAGGAGAGCTGCTAGCATGTAAAGAATATAGCATAATGCCTAGGATACAGTATGTTCTCAGCAGATATATAGTGTTAACATCATCATCATCGTCATCACCCTTCTGCATGTATTATTTCCCCTCAAATCTATAGGGTTTGAATACCAAGTAAAGAAAAATAATTAACAAAAAACAAAAAGGTAAAAAAATCCTTTAAAGTACTTTCAAATATTCAGTAATTAATTCTACTATCTTCAGCTTTTATAATGTATTTATAATAAAATATAATCTAAATATTTATATACACTCTATGTATATTTTAGGAATTTAGGTACAGTGTCACGAAATGGAAACCTTTCCGCACTCAAACTCTTAAAAGGGTGCTAATATTGCTTTTTAAGTCAAGAAAATACACTGTAATAAGTAGAAGTACCAGTAATTCCAACAATATAACAGAAAAATAAGTAGTTATGAGTTACAGTATTTGGATGGTTTTCGTTTTCTCACATATATTCTGTATTTTTCAGATTTTCTATAATAAACACATTTTTACTCTTTAAGATATTTTTGGATGGTAAAGATATGTGTTGTATTTTGTACATACGCATACACACAAATAATATAGAGCTTTTTTCAGATTTTAGAATAACAATCTTTGTAAAAATGATATAAACAAAAGACAGAGTCAACTCAACATAAGAAACCAATGTTATATATCACATTAACAGACTGAAGTAGAAAAAAACAGATGATTTTCTCAATGCAGAAAAAGCATTTGAGAAAATCCAACACCCTAACATGATAAAATCACTCAATAAATAGGAACAGAAGGAAAGCATCCCAATAAACACTACATATGAAAAATCCACAGGAAAGTCATTTTTTCACATGGAAAACAATTTTTTCTTTTTTTCCCCATCTATATGATGGATTTAACTAAACTTAGTGCAGGAATCATGTCACAGTATACATAAGTCAGGTGTTTATGCGGTACACCTTAACTTACAAAGTGCTCTATGTCAATTATCTCATTAAAACCGTAAGGGAAAAAAAAAAAAAGCAGTGAGGAGAGAATCAGGAACCAAACCAAGACTTTGAGGTTCATGCCTGAATGTTTAGATTCTATTTGGTAGACAATTTAGAGCCATTAGAGGATCATGAATATGGAAACCTCATGATTTAAAAGAATGCTTTAAGAAGGTAAGTCTGATAACACTTTGAAAGGATTAGTCACAGGAAGGAAAGATAACTTAGAGTACAGTGTATATGGCCATGTTTGACAGAGGCAGACTCAATTTATTATCTGAAATCCTAGTACAAGTATTATTATCTGAAATCCTAGCACAAGTATTAAAAGGGCCTTCTTCCTTTTCCCTAATGTTCCTTTCCAACTCAAAATACCCTGGTTTGGAAGAGAAATAATATTTAACGAATTATGATGAGAGATTAGAACCTGAGTAATATAGGACAGTGGCAGTGCAAACATAAAGGAAGGTAGATGTGTGAGAAATCTTGATGTGACAGAAAAACCAACAGGAATTTTTAGTTCCAAGTGGTTGGATAATGAAATCTCAACTGGGTGGGGGAGGGAGAAAAGGAAAAAGAAAATTAAGAGGAGAAAATGAGTTTAGTTTGGAATCTGTCATACTAGCAGTATGTTCATGTTGAGTTGTGCAGTAACTTACTGGAAGTGCAAGATACCCACCCATATGGAAGTATAATTGAAATAATTAAAGTGAATGAGTGCCAAGGACTGGAGTATAATCAAAGATGGCAGAAAGGCCTGGAGGCCTCAGGGAAGGTTATTTAGAAAAACTTAAAATTATAAATATAAATGAGGTCAATGGGAAGTTTATAGCTGATCCTATAATTACTGATCATTTGCGCTAGGTCAAAATTACCAACTGCCTGTGTGGAATACTGAGCTTGAAAGAGAAACCAAAGGCCAACTTCACAAACTGTTGCCTACTTACAGACATCTTTATCAACTTATGTTTCCTATATAATTTGCCGGAAACTATTAAGCTGAGGATTCTCCCAAAATTAGCAGTGCAGGCATGAAGACTACAGAATAGAACTTAGTTATGTATTATCTATTGTTTTCAGAACTACGTTGTATATTGACCAGCTGTGTCATTTCAAATGTGGAAGCCTATGACTTACTGTTTCTTTTATACAGAGACATAAATCTCACCCAGGAAAGGCTGTAAACTTGCTTACCTTTAAAATTACTCTATCAAATTGATAAACATATATTAAAGGAATTCAAATTTAATTTCAAGGCTGCTTTGATGAGGAAAAAAGTACATTTAAGAATTTCACATTTTGGGGCCTTCCTGGTGGTGCAACGGGTTAAGCGCAGCACTATGAAGCTATCTAGAGCCACTGAAGCACAAATTCAATACCTGGCCAGGGAGATTCCCACATGGCGCAGCAGACCTCTCCTGCCTCGCCCACTGCTCCCCTCAGCAGTGTACTTCAGTCGATCTGCCTGTTCTGCTCCCCACTCTGTCTCTGGTAAATCCTCTCACCACCCCACACTTCTGGCCTACACCCAGCTTGTATGCATAAATAAATCTTAAAAAAAAAAAATTCACATTTTGTAAAAGCAAATTAAAATTATTTTGCCCTTAAAACAAAGCTAAATGAAAGCATCCCAAGTACACACTTCATCTAACTGTAGAGGAAGCTGAAATTTAACAAGACAGTGGATGACTTCACTCATGTGGTATATGGAGAAAACATATTAACTAAATACAACAAAATTTTAGGCCTTAAGATCAATTAATGGTTACCAGAAGGGATAGGGGGCTCTGTCAATCAAGTAAAAGGCAACATATGGATAGTGTAGACAGAATTGGACTTCTAGTAGTGAACTAAATGTAGTACATATTCAATTTAATGGTGCACACCTGAAAAAAAAAGGCTGAAGTTCAAAACAAATAACAAAATGACAGACTTTAATCAACCACAAGAACAATCATGTTACATGTAAATGGTCTGAGCAGCCAATTAAAAGATTATTAGAATGGAAAAACAAGAATTAATAATATGCTGCCTAAAAAAACTGATTTTAAATACAAGGACACAAATAGTTTAAATATGGAAGAATGAAAAGTTATGCCATGTTAGCACTCATTAGCAGGATACAAAATAATTGAAAAACTCTACTGATCTGGTAAACACTTAACAGAACACACCAACCAATAACAGCAGAAATACCAAGATGAACTATCTTCTGAGTCATAAAACTGGTCTCAATCATTCTATGCAAACATTCCTGTTATAGATAGGAAGAATGTTTTCTGGCCATATCAGAATTAGAATTTCTGGAAAATTTCCAGTATTCATGAAATAGCACATTTCTAAATAACCCACTGGTCAAAATGAAATTGTATTTTGATCTGAATAAAAATGAAAATTTATTGGTTTTAACATCAAAACTTAAGAGATATAGCTAAAGAGAGTGGGGGGAAATACCTATCATTCAATGTCTATTTTAGAAAGTATCATATAATAACTTTAGCTGTCATGTTAAGAAAGTGTTAAGAGAGCAAATTAAACCCTAGTAAACAAAAGAAAAAAATAATAAAGATCAGAGTGAAAATCAACGTCACAGAAAACAGTAAAATTAGAGAGAAATCAGTAAAAAATTGGCTTAGATGCTCAAAGGTAAGATTCTAGAAGGTCAAAAGAAAAAGACACACCACTAGTTATCAGGAACGAAAGAATTAACATTGTTATGTATCCTATAGATATTACAAGAAAAATTCTGAACAACTTCATGCTACACACCAAAAACGCACATGAAATGAACAAATTCCTTCAAGACAACAAAGTTCGCATAGAATAACCTAAATAGCCCCATATCCACTAAAATTTATTGAATTTTAAATTAAAAACCTTTTTAATTAAAAAAGGGAGTAACACGGAGTAACACGTCCAGATGGTTCCACCAGTGAATCCTTCCAAATATTTAAGGAAAAAATGCTATATGCAACATATTCCAGAAAACCAAAGAGCAGTAAAACTTTTAACTCATTCAATGAGATTACCCCGATCCAAAAGCCAAAGATATAAGAAAACTGCAGACCAAAATGCATCAAAAATGAACATAAATATTAAGCAGTCTAAGTAAAATTTTATCAAAAAAATTAAACAAAATATAAAGAAAATATATCAGGATCAAGTAGGGTTTACAGCAAGAATTCAAAGCTGGTTTCCTCATATTAACAAGGTGAAATAGTTATCTATAGTCACTTCAACAGATAACAGAATACCAGACAAAATTTGACACCCATTTTTGATAAAACAAAACTCAACTCTTAGTAAACTAGAAATAGAAGCATATCTGTTCAACCTGACAAATGGAATGTATGAAAAATCTATAGATAACATCATTATTAATAGTAAGTGGTTAAATACTTTCCACCTAAGATCACCAACAAGGTAAGAAAGTTTGCTCTTATCATCTTACTAAAGGTCCTAAGTCAGTGCAAAAAAGCAAATGTTAACCAAACTTTTAACCAAAGCAACACAGTAACTATATCAGGCTTTGTGGAGTCATTCAGTATTTGTGGTAACTACTCAACTCTACCACTCCAGCATAAAAGCAGGCAAGATAACACATGAATGGGAGTGGATATGGTTGAATAAAACTTTATTCACAAAAAACGGGTTGCCAACTCATGAAATAATGAAAGAAAAAAAAAATAAAACTTATCCAGATTGGAAAACTTACCCAGATTGGAAATCATCTACCTTCATGTATAGATGGTTATCTATGTAGAAGACTATGAAATGTATAAAAATGCTAACAGAATAAATAAGCTTAGGAAGGTTGTGAAATACAAACTGCAAAATTCAATTTCCTTTCTATATACTAGCAATGAACAATTACAAATGGAAATAAAAATACACTTACAATAGCATAAAAAATGATACTTAAGTATAAATCTGACCAAAGATATGTGAGGCTTATACACTAAGAACTATAAAACACTGCTGAAATTCAAGAACAAAATAAATGGAGAGATATACCATATTTATGGATCAGAAGACTTAATGTTGAGATGTCATTTCTTTATAAAACTGATCTACGGATATAACATAAGCCCAATCAAAATTTCAGCTGTTTTTTGAATAAAAATAGATAAATTTAATTGAAAATGCACATGTCAAATGCAAAGAATCTAGAATAGTCAAAGCAACTTGGTAGAAGATTAATAAAGATTCATTCTTCCTGACTTCAAGACTTCATTGAAACTACAGCCATGAAAGTATGATATTGATATAAAGAGATAAATCAGAATACAATTAAGAGAGTTGAATAGCTGATTGATGGTCAGTTGACTTTCAACAAAAATGAAAGGCAATTCAGTACAGAACAGTCCTATCAAAAAATGGTCAGCAATTATATGTTCACCATATGCAAAAAAAAATGAGCTTTTACCCATACTTTGCACTACACAAAAAGTTAGCTTAAAATGGGAAATATACCTAAACAAACTACCTATGTCAGTTTTAGTAAGGATATGGAACAACTGAAAATCCTATATGCTGCTAGTAAGAGTATAAAGTGAATGGCACAATAACTCTGAAAACATTGTGAAAATTTCTTAAAAGGTAAAATTCATGAACCAGACATTTCACTTTCACATTATTTATCCAAAATAAGTGAAACCATATAGTCACACAAGACTTTTCATGAATATGCATCATAACTTTATTTATAAAAACCCCAAACTGTAAATAATCCCAAAGTTCATCAATAAGTGAATGGATAAACAAAATGTTATATCCATACAAAGGAATACAACTTAGCAATAAAAAAGGATGCACCATCATTACATGCAACAAGGATAAGTCTCCTAATAATTATACTGAAAGCAAAAAAAGGTATGTGTTATGGGTCTATTTATATAAAATTATAAAAATTGTAACTAATCTATGGTGTTGAGTCCTTGCTTGGGGAAGGAAGGATATAAAGGACATGAAGAACCTTTTGGTGGAGATGCAGATAATAATCTTATGATTATGGTTTCACAGATATATACATTTGTCAAACATCAAACTGTTATTAAAAATGTGCATTTCATTGGGTGAATTATACCTCAATGAAACTGTTTAAAAAGCTTAGTAAAAGATCCATTAAAAGCCATTTAGTTTTATAAGGGAATTAATTCAGGCATTTCTATCAATTTTTTTTTAATTTGGCTTATTTTATACTTGCAAATGTTAGTAACTTACTATAAGCTCACATTTTGAAAAATGTATTTCATTTAAAATTGTGGTTAAGTTTCCATATGAAAGCAATTACAGAGTAAACCCCAAAATACTGCTTCCTCATGGAAGGGCTTACTCTCAATTTTACAGGCAAATATGGTGACTCATTTATGTATGTGATTAAATCAGATATAAAAAATGTAAGTGTAAGAATAAACCTGTTAGCAGTCTAAATTTGTTGTCAAATCCTCTGAAATCCTGTTGGCTCACTTTAATTTTTTCCTATGCTTGTATGTTTGCGTCTGGACAAGTTCTGACCGTCTGTTTTGGTCCTCAAATGTTCTACTACCAAAGGTAAGGGAAGATTAAAAAAGACAAACTTTCAAAAACAGTTAGCACCAGGTAATTCTCTTTAGGAAGAGTGAGCAGTGATAGTGATACCTCACATTATACACTTAAAAGTCTTACCAAAACCTAAAAAAATCTATACTTATTTTCACTTGATTTCACATAAACTAGTAGAGTTCAAGCCAGTATATAAACTGTCTATAAACTGGAATAGATGCTATTTCTAATAAAAATTTTGTAAAGGTAAATAAATGGCTAATAAATACTATTTAAAATGCTCACTGGTAAACTGATTTTAGAAAACACTAATTCCTATTGTGCTCCTTCTACTCTATGAATGGCATTTTGTGGGGTAGGTGAAGGGGAGTAGTGGTCAATATTTACCATTGTCTCTTTCTCATACTAGTTTCTTTTAGCTAAAATATCCAAAAATGCTTTGGAAACCATCTGTCACAGATTTACTCAACAAACACTAAAAAAATACTGATTTGAAAAAAAAGGCAGTTGTTTTACTGAACACAGTATAGTGTGCTTTAGCGGTACTTCCATTTTTCCGTGAAAAATTTCAAGATGCTTGCTGAAACTACAAAGTATTTTGGTATGGATACCTTATTATTCTAAAATTCATTCCTTTGAAAACTCAAACTCAATAATTTCAAAACAGTCATAGATATTATCTTGTATTCACCTTACTTCATCGTATTTATTTCTTTCAACACTTGTGCCTACATAATCATACTGTGTAGGGAAAAGGGTATAATAAAGACATCTGGATAAAATACACTTGATTCTTGCAATTTGGTAATTTTACCATAGTAGAGAGAGCTGATTAACTGCTAAGTGTCTCTATGGAAACTCCCAAAATTTGAAACATGGATGGCAAGGAACTGTGTTTTTAAAAGTGTTAGTGTACATTAAAGCATTTCATGTAGAGAACTTACTAGATGTAATTCAACATGCTTACTCTTTTTAATCAAGACTTCTTCATATCGAGTTTCAGAACTATTAAGAGTTCTTCCTTTTGTATGTATGTGACACTCATATATAAAATGTAAAAAGTACATTTATGTTCTCGATAGTATTATTTTTATGTAAGGGTCATCGACGTCTATGGCGTTAAATTATTGTCCTAGACTTCTAAACAAAGACTTCGTATAGTCAACGCACCTGCACTGACACTTCTGTTACTTCCAATGATTGTTTTTTTAAAGAATATCAACTTTTATCCTTCATATATTTGTTTTACAAATATCATTAATCAGAAACCATCTGTACAATAAACCTACAAATTAAATGATCATTTTAGTTATCTTTAATGTTGAATGACTAATTTAAAGATAATTAAAAAGAATTCTTTGCTGTCAAATTTCTTCCTGGGAGATAATAGATGTGAAGTGTCAAGGGACAGACAGGGTCTGCTGTACATAAACCATTCCACATATCTAAGGATTCTGGAAAGCTGTAATTAAATAGCTAAGGCTTTACCATTCCTATTAGAAGACTGCTCTAGAGGAAAAAAGACGACGACCAATCAAGGAATTACAGAATGGTCATAATTAAACTGTTACCGTAATTCTTTTTAGTCCTACTTTTTTCTTGATGGTAAGCAGGCTAAGCTAATCTGGGATTAAATCTTGCCCCACCCTTAAGAAGTGTAAGATAGGTTTGGGGTGTAAGTTAATTATTTACTTTTTCTTCTATGGTGAGTAATCAGTGCAAGTCTTATTAAATACCTAATAATTCTTAGCATACTAGAAAAAAGATCTAAAGAGTGAATCACCAATATGGTTAATTAGCTTATATACAGGTGAATAGGCAACAGCTGGTTTAGCTATGTGTATCTCCACAAATTAACTATCTCAACCACATGTTAATTCACAAAAAATACTTAATTATTAAAGTCTTTCACTACTTATTCAATACTGAGTAAAATTTCAGGTATGAACATCTCTTCTAATGAAGTGGATTCCACCTCACTCACACTGAATTTTTCTAAAGTTAAGTGACATATATACAGTAATGTACATCATGAAGTGATCCCCACATTAGTTTATTATTCTACACTATATTTCTAACTTGAGAGGTTTCAGTTATTCAAATACTTCCACTTATACATTCACTGAAAATACATTTATCCATATACTACAAATTTATAAGCAAGAATACTCAAAATAAATAACTACGAATTAAATATGGGAACATCAAAAAATTATTAAAATACTTAGCACAGTAAAAGTGAAACTGATAACCTTTGCCACTGAAACAAAGTTCCCTAAGGTTTAATATAAAAAATAATTTAAAGGATTCACAGGTAGAAAGAAACAGTTACAAACGTGGAATGAAACTGATAAATACTTGTATATCCTACCTAAAGATCAGCTGGTATAATGTCTCTGAAGACTAAGTATAAAATAACCACCTTTACCTGATAAATATCTATCATATTATTTTCACACAGGGCATTTTTATAAAAACAAAAACCCTAGCATCATGTAATGGAATCTGAACACAAAATAACTGCAAAGTTTGCTCTAGTTTGATTAAAAAGGCATTCCTATTAATGGATAGTATTTCATAGCTTAAAATTTCATAGTCTTACATTGTTACATGATTTTCCCTTCTAAAATATATATTCAAATCAGGTAAAGACCACATACTAAAAGTTATGTCATAGTGTTT
The DNA here is from genome assembly GCA_004024925.1 of Scalopus aquaticus. Classification (NCBI taxonomy): domain Eukaryota; kingdom Metazoa; phylum Chordata; class Mammalia; order Eulipotyphla; family Talpidae; genus Scalopus; species Scalopus aquaticus. Next base: position 1,653 of record PVIJ01014349.1, on the reverse strand, counting down.
ATGCTATCTGTAGTGCCTTACAAACGCTTGCTTTGTGAAAGGCACAAAAATGTTAACTGGATAAAAACTACTATCTGACTTCTTTGCATATTAACAAAAAGCCAGTAGTAGTAAACCAGAGAAAAATATGAAAATTCATTTTGTACCATGTTTCAGGTTTCTAAAAATGTTATGAAATTTTACAGATATTACTAAATTCTAGCTTAACTGGAGTTCAAATGCTGTGATTTTTATGGTAATTTTTGAGAAACAAGGTGTCAACACTGTTATTACCAGTAGAATATGCAGCTAAAAAAGACAAAAACCTAGAACACAAGATATTGTTAATCTACCTCTCATCTGGGATTCCTTGAGATATATTCATTGCAACATGTTTATAAATTCATATGTATGATCACAGTGTGTTAAGTACATAGAAACAGTAACACAGTAGTATATGTATCAGAACCACAGTCCTGAACTTAATATATATAGGAGTAGTATGTGACCCTGAAAATTCTTACACAGAATTCACTACCCACAATGTAAACAGAACTCAAATAATTCAACTATCTGTATGAATGCTGAATTTTCTCCATGTTGAACATTAAAACCTGAGGGTGCATGCAATACTTTACACTTAGTGATCTGCTATACCTAAAAAAATTATGATCCTGTAAGTTTCATTACTATAGTATTCTAAAACACTACAAGTTAGACTTCACTAATTCAAATAACTAAAAGTGTATGGTACAACAATTATGCAATTTTATGTTAGTCTATGGTGGAGTATCATATCTACTTAGAGTATCATCAAAGCTCACAACTAATTCAAAAACATAAGATTTTAGTAAATATGAGATGACTATCAGTTGTAAATGTTAATGAATATAGGATAAAGAATATGGGCTTAAGTAATCTAGATATTAAGGAAAAATAAAAAGTCCTTACAGTTGGGGAAATTATCTAATTTTATAGACTATAAGGAAATAAGTACAAAGTCATAGCTCCCTTCCTGAATTTCTAAACCACAAACTTAAAATGAAACTTAGTCACGTAATCAAAATCAGATTTCAGAAATCTACTATGTTAACAATAGGAATTACATAAAAGAACGATTTGTAAGAAAAAACTATTTAAAACTAGAAGTTCTATGTAAATAGGTTTGAAGGAAAAGTCAAATTCAGAATGTTAATTTCTATACTAACACAAGGTAACTGTACAATAAATAATACATACTGTATTGAGTTGTCGGAAAAATCATGACATATTTTTTTGTTTTTCAAGCAAAAATGCATCACAACTTTTCCAACATTATAAGAGACCTAAAGGCAAAATAAATGAAAGCCATTCTAGATTTTAGAAATTGTAGGTATCAAAAATCTTTTCTGCACTATAGTAATTTCCTTTTGACTCACATATTAAAGAAAACTTGGTTTTCAATATCATCTGTTGTAGTATTTTAAATTTAAACAACCAAAGCCTTCAGCATACTTTTGTCTACATGGGCCTACTTTACTTTTTAAAATTAATTTGCCAGTCACGTTCATATCTATATAACTTTGGGGGTACATTTCCATACAGGCACAAGAAAGAATGGTCAACATCAGTTACTATAAGGGACTATCTTATATATACTACCAAAAAGCTAACAATTTAGCATCTAAAGTAAAT